>JALGBA010001837.1:0-188717 GCA_023970755.1 Azemiops feae
CCCCCCCTTCCCCCCCCCCCCCCCGTCCACTTGCCTTCCATAGCAGAGCCAGGCCAGCGGCTTCCAGGTGCCCTTTAAGGGGTGGCGGCTGCACTGCCCTTCTCCTGCACCTCCCTTCTCTTGTCGGGCTTCCTTTCCTGCAGGCCCCACAGCGTTCATCCAGCAGGGATGAAGCTTGTTCTCGACCTTGGTACTCCGAGGTACACTGCCCCTACTTGTGGAGGCTCCATAGAACCCTTCTTTCCTCTCTGGATTTGCCTATCCCCTTTCAGAACCCAGAAAGGGAGAATGGATTGGTTGGTTTCTTATGATTTGCTCTTGAGGAGCCCTGCTGGCCCTGGCTGAGCTCTGCCGCCTTTCCCAAACAACTGCTTCATTAACTTCCCCCCCCCCCATAACATCCCTGCCTCTCCCCCTCCCAAGGCCTCAGCCTGGATCTGGATGTACTGCCTCCTCCCAGCCCCCCCTCCTCTGTCTCTTCCCCCCCCCCAGGTCCTCCCACCGCCCGGCTTGGCTTCCTGCCCTGAGGCTTCCAGGCCTTCCTGTTTTCTCCCCTTACTGAGAACTGGAATCCGTGGGTCATCCGTGGGGATGAAGATGGTTGGGCTGGCTTGACGTCACACTTCCGATGGAGTCAGGCACTTTTCCAGCTGCCAGCCCTGCGGGCCCAGCAGACCTGCAGAAGCAAGAAAATGGTAAGCAAACACCTGTTTGACCTTGATGAATATAAATCACCGGGACCTGATGGATTGCCTCCCAGAGTTCTGAAGAAACCGGCAGACATTATCTCAGAACCCCTGTACCATATCTTTAAAGAAATCGTAGAGCGCGAGGAAACTATCAGAGGATTGGAAAAGAGCTGATGTGCTTCCCATCCTTAAAAAAAGGGGGGGGGAACAGACCCAGGAAACTACAGACCAATCAGCCTAACATCAATAAATGGGAAGATACTGGAAAAAATCAAAAACAGATCTGCACATATCTAGAAATAAAGTTATAACTAGTAGCCAGCATGGATTTGTTAAAAACAGATCATGCCAAACCAATCTTATTTCATTCTTTGACAAAGTGACTAAATTACCATAGTACACCAACAAAAAGCTGTGAACATAGTATACTTACACTTCAGCAAGACACTCGACAAAGTAGACCACAACCTGCTGCTTAGTAAACTAGAAAAAGGTGGGATAGACAGCATCACCACCAGATGGATTGGTAACTGGCTGACAAACCGTACTCAACGAGTTGTCACTAATGATATTGCATCCACATGGAGAGACGTAAGCAGCAGGATACCACAAGTCTCTGTCTTAGGCCCAATACTCTTCAATAACTTCATTAATGACTTAGATGAGGGAACAGAAGGGGAACTTATCAAATCTGCAGATGACACTAAGCTGGCAGGAATAGCCAACACCACAGAAGACAAGCTCAGGATCCAAAAAGATCTTGGTAGACTTGAACAATGGGCCCTATCCAACAACATGAAATTTAATGTGGAGAAAAGCAAGATTTTAAACTTAGGCAGGAAAAACCAAAGCTAAAAGTACAGATTGGGTGAAACCTGGCTCAAAAACAATAACTGTGAGAGGGACTTTGGAGTCCTAGCGGACAATCACTTAAAAATGAGCCAGCCGTGTGCGGCAGCAGCCAAAAAAGCTAATACAATCCTTCGTTCTATCAACAGAGGCATAGAATCAAAATCACGTGAAGTATGAATTGCAACCTGAATATGAGCTGGCAATTTGGTGCAGCTGCCATAGCGGCTGGTCCATTGTCTGTGGAGACTCTCCGTCCTGCAGGTCAGGGTTGTCCCAAAGGTGCTTTTTTCAGGAGGCCACTGGACTCCCTTGGTTTTCTTTGAAGACGTTTCGCTTCTCATCCAAGAAGCTTCTTGAGTTCAGAACTGATGAAGTTTCTAGGATGAGAAGTGAAACATCTTCCTCGGGGGAAAAACCAAAGTCCAGTTGCCTTTGAAAAAGCTCCTTTGAGAGGCTGGTTCAGTGTCAGGCTGCCCTAACGGAGACTCCTTTTTCCACCCTCTTCTGCTTCGGTCAGTCCTCGGCCCGAGTCCCGCCTGCAGCTCAGGGAAACTGGGAGAAGTTCCCAGAAAGGCCCCAAGGACGATCAAGGGATTGAAAGCTGAAGTCTGCAAATGTTTGGCCTCAAAGACGGTCAGGAACGCGGACCGTGGGAGCTGCCTTCCGAAGCCTGATGTCACCGGGCAGAAGATCAAGAGTTTCCCCTTCCAGACTGCAGCACAAGGAATAATGGATCCCAGAGAGTCGGGCCTCACCCCCACCCACCCCCCCGGCATGAAGGCACACCAGCTGCTTCCCGTGGAGGCCACGTGCCCCCCCTCCCACTCTGCCTCTTCTCCATCATCCTGGAAGCGGCTTTGGCTGTTCCGGGGAGCACGATCGGGGTCTGCGATCTGCTCTGCAAAATTGACCCAGCAGGTGTGCTGAGGGACCCGAACCCTTTCCACCTGGTGGGTGAGCTCGGTGCCTGTTGCTCACTAGTCTCTGGCTGCAAGGGAGGTGTGTGTGTTGTGTGTGCAGACCAACCACAGTCCTGCCCAGCCGCCCTTTGTGCCCTGAAGGCCTGCAAGCTCTCCAATGGGACAAGTTCACGGGAGAGAAAAGGCTGGGGGAGGGGGGAGGGAGGCAGACCTTTTCCTTTGGGGTGAATGGGGGAAACAACCCCTCCCAAAGCTGGGACCTCGGAAGGACCACCCCACTTTGGGTTTGAGGAGAGGGCACTGGGCACCCAGGCAGCCCCCTGCCCCCCTACCTGCCCCCCCAGCAGAGAGGGCTGGTGCGAGAGGTGCTCCTTGCCTCTCAGGCATCGTCGGGGTACAGTGAGGGGGGAAGGCATGGAGGGAGGAGCAAAGCTGAGCTTAAGGAAGAGAGAAACGGGGTGCTCAGCCTCCCCAGCAGGCCAGAAGGCTCAGTGGCTGCTCTCTCTGCTCTGCCTTCCCTGGGCAAAGCTTCTGGAGGCCCCCAAAGTGCTTTTTCCTCTCCCCTCCCTGCCTGGAAATGAGGCTTCCGGCCCCCAGCAGGAAGTCACTCCAGGGCCGGAGAGGAAGGGATGGGACGGGCTCTCCCACGGCCGGGGCCTCGGTGTGGACCTCGGAGAAGCGGAGGGGTCCAAAGCACGTCTGAGGCCCACTTTGAGGGGTCCTCTTGAGATGGGAAGCTCCCATGCAAGAGCCCTTCCGGGTGACTCAGCCCGCGAGAGCTTCTGTGCCCTTTGCTGGGCCGAGCCCCTTGCCCAGGGGACCACCCTGGCGCAGGCCCCACCTGCAGCTTTACGGGAGGAAGGCTTGCCCCTGCCCCCCAAGAAGCCCTCCCCTCCCCCCTTGGGGCCTTTCCCCGCAAGGGCCCCTTCTATTCTGGAGGTGGCGTGTGCCCCCCCCCCATCCTCCTGCCCCTGCTGCCCTGGTGGCTGTCCTCGCTCGGGGCTGGGAGCAGGCCGGCCCCAACCGTATTTTGTGTCGCTGCTCAGGCGTCTTCTAGTCTAAAGGCAGCACAGCCTCCCTTTCAGCCCCACTGATTTCCGGGCCCCACTTTCCATCCAGGCCTTCACTAAAAGTCTGCCTTGTGACCCACATCCCCTCCTCGAAGCACAGCCTGATGATCCCCCCCCTTGGCCTTGGGAAGACTCTCTTGCCAGGACAGCTCAATGGCCGTCGAGAGCAGCACAGCTCCCCAAAGCTCGACCCCCCCAATCCGTGGCCCCAGCACCCCGAAGGCTCAGAAGTGCCCCAGATCAAAATGTGGAGCAGGACAGGGCCAATCCAGCCTTGGGAGGCTGTTCCACGGAAACCCAGCTGTGGCCTTCCTACCCAGACCGCCCCGGAGGAAGGGGCTCTCCTTGGCTGGGCGGGAGGGAAGGGAAGCGGCTCCAGGGCTCCAGGAAGTGGTGCTGGAGAGACCTTCACCCGTGCTTGGAGACGCTGGGCGGGCTGGGCAGTGCGGCCTTGTGCGACTCTGGCGCTCCTGCCGGCCGCAAGTGGGCAGCTGCTCTCTGGCCCAGGAGGTTCCGGATGGCCCTCCGAGCCAGTCTAGGCAGGGGGCGTGGCCCTAGAGATGGGGGGCAGGCAGGAGCCCCTCTCACAAGGGCCAGACCCAAAAGAGGGATATGGGTGGACCTATTTCTCTGCAAGGGGGCTGGAGGTACCCAGCCCTCAGAGGCAGAGGTCATTCGAAGGGGTCCCTGCTTGGGGCTCCGTTCCTGGACCTGCTCGCTGGAGAGCACAGAGGTGGAAGCAGCAACCCGCTTAAACTGCTGACCACACTTAGCACTGAAGATGTGACCTATTTATGTAAGGCAACAGCCGCAAGAAAACAGCCCAGCACAGAGATCACCCAGGACCCCACAGTAACCCTCACTGACTCCTTCTCTGCACTGGCAGGAGACTTTGAACCTTCAGCTGGGTTCACACAACATGGGAAGCCTCCCCACAAAAATCTAACCCAGGCTAACACTAATGAAGCACTGCTTGTCGTATGAACGTGACCACTGGAGGCTTTCAAGAAGAGACTGGACAGCCACCTGTCTGAAATGGTATAGGGGTCACCTGCTTGAGCAGGGGGTTGGACTAGAAGCCCTCCAAGGTCCCTTCCAACCCTGTTATTCCATGTTCTTCAGATGATCTTTTGCATGAAGCGAGCATTAGTTGTAGTTTAGTCAAATATGTTTTTGTGGGCAAGAAGTAGAACAGATTGAATTGAAGACAAATGTATTAAAGCAAACATGGGAAACTGGAATAACAGGGAGACAATTTAACGAATACAAATGGGCTAGTCCTTCCAGAAAACTGGCAATCAAATGGTCTCCTTTAATTCAAATAACATATATAAGAATAGAGGGAGATCTATTTGATGATTTAAAGGCACTGATATGGAAGCTTAGTTGGCAAAGGAAAAAAGCTAGAATAAGGTTGAAAAAACTGGGATTTTGACTCATTAGAGGGGATTTTATATTGCCAATTAGAGGGTTAAAGGGAGATGTTGAGATAAGGGGAATTTTGGTTATTAGATTTAAAATATTTGGAAACCAGTTGAAAATAAGGATTTTATCGGTTTAATATTTAAAAGTTAGACTTAAAAGGGAAAAGAAAATTAAATATTATGAATATGTTTGATTTATTGATTAACCCAGGCAATATATATAATGGTTTTGATTTATTAAAGGGGATATTGTGTTATTAAGTAGATGATTTAATATGGTGGGAAATAGATAACTCTTAGGAAATAGAACAAGATTATATTCAAATAGATAAAATGTGTATTTTGGATATTATAGTTTGTTATGAAGTGAGATAAGGGAAATTTTGGTTACCCAAAGTCTGAAAATTATAAATATCAAAGGTTAAATTGGAATATTGATAAGAAATTAAAAACTGAGTAAAAATCAATAACAGGATATGGATTGTTTATAAAGATTGAATGTAATTACGATATGTATAAGCTAAAATTTTATTGATAAATGTAATAATGATGTTCTTATGGAGTTGATATAATTAGAAATGTACTAACCTGAATGAGACAGTAAATGTTAAGGGAAAAGTAGGAGAAATATTTGATGTTGTAACCTGAGATTTGCACTAAGACTTTGTTATTGAACTATTGATTAACCCAGTCACCACGTTGCTTTTCAAATATTCAAATGTAAAATTGGAAAATTAATAAAATATAAAAAAATATGTTTTTGTGGGCATCCCTCAGATTTGACCGCTTGGTCCAAACCTGTTGCATTCCTCCGGGCTACAGGAAGGACCAGGGTGTGAAGGGGAGAACTGGAAGTGAAATAGAAACGTTTGGAGAAAACAGGGAGGAGAGAGGCAGAATTGGCTGGAAGACTCAACCTGCTTTCATGGATCTGCTTTGCGTGGCATCAAGGCCAGAAGAGGGTCTGCTGGACCCCCAGAGAAAAGGGGGGGAGCCCCTGGCAGACCTGTGGGACGCTCCGTCCCTTTCCCGGCCCTGGGATTTTCCATATTCGGAAAAGCAAAGGCAAAACACCGATTTCTTTTAAATGCAAGAAGACTTCCTGCCTTTCCTGAACTCTCCAAAGCGCCCCTTTGGGGAAGTCTAGTTCAGCCTGGGGGAGCCTCCGAGGGCAGCTGAGCTTCTCCGGTTCCAGCCAGGCTTACTTGCCTTCGGCTCCCCCAAGGACGACCCTCCCCGGTCAGCCTGGATCGGCAGCCACCCCTCCCCTGAGGTGGGCTTGCTGGCCCTTCTGAAGAGGCCCTGGTGGTGCAAATGGGAGATGTGCAGAGGGGGCCTCCCTGGTCCATTTCCTCAGAAGCCTTTCTTTCCCCAGCTAGGGGGGGGAGGCGGGGGGGGGAGGCTCCTTGCCTCTTCTTTCTTCCCTACCAAGGCTGCAATTTTCTTGCCATGAACCTCCACCACGATGGTTCTGCTGGCAGCTCTTCCCGCCTCCCCCCCCAGGCAGAGCAGAGATTTCACTGTCACCTTTGCAGGAAACAGCTGCTTCCTCCCCCCCCCACGCCCCCTCCATCTCCCACCCGGGCCCCAAAGGAGCCACCAGCTTTCCAAGGGAGATGCTTCCTTTCCCTCTGGCCTCTTTCCTGGGTCTCTCCTGACAGCTGCACCCTGCCTGGAGGGCATAGCAGGAGAAGCCCCGTTCAGCTGGGCACCTTGGCCAGGATTCTATTCCATTGCATTCAATACTCTACTCTACTCTACTCTACTCTACTCGACTCGACTCGACTCGACTCGACTCGACTCGACTCCACTCCACTCCACTCCACTCCACTCCACTCTCCACTCTACTCCACTCTTTGGACCTCCCCTCTCTCAACCCAGGGCACCTCACAGGGTGTGGGGAAAACAGGAGGAGGAAGGAGCACTGTGTGTGTGTTTGCTGCTTTCCATCCTTGGGAGCATCTCAGATGTGGGCCCCAGTCCAGCCCCCGCCCCAGGAGGCGTTTCAAGTGGGGAACCGGCCCTTTGGCTGAACCACCCTGAAGAAGGGCAGAGTCTGCCAGCTGCAGCCTGCTTGGCGTTAGCGCTGAGGTTCCCACATTTTTGGATTGCTGATTTCATGGACATTTTATCACAGTGTCCTGTGCAGCTTCCTGTTGCGTAATCCCCCGAAGTCTGATTTGGCAGCTGTAGCTATTTATCTCTGGATTGGAAAAGTTAAGCTGGGCTCCTTAGGAAGAAGAAGAGGCCTCCAATTAAGGCAGCCTCAGGCTGAGGAGAACCAGAGCAGCCGCCTCGTGCACGCGCGCACACGCACACAGAGAGAGAGAGAGAGAGAGGGAGAGAGAGAGAGAGTTTGATCCGTTCCGGCTGGTTAAGGCTGCCCGGGAGGAACTCCGGGATGGGTCTGGCCGATGGCGTCGGCATCGGCTTCCTGGGAGGAAGGAAATCTGCAGAGCCGCTTTGACTCGAGGGAGCCTTTCTGTCCTGGGGCGGCGGCTGCCCCCCCCTCTCCCCCCTCCCCCCCCCGGTGCAGGAGGCGTCCTCTGCCTGCAACTCTTCCAGGCGGAGCTGCTGCCATCTTCCGGAGGGAAAGAAAAGGCTTCCTCTCCGGAAAGAGGCAGCCCGGCGCTGGCAGACCAAGCGCAGCCGGACGGCCCGACTCGAAGGAGGCCGGGGGCGACGGTTCGCTTGCCCTGCTTTCCCCGGAGGTCTCTCCTCTGCCGCTCCCCGCGGAGAACCACCTGCGCGGCCCCCACCCCGCCCCCGGCGGGTTGGGAAAGAAGCGGCGTCTTCACCCCGGAGGGTTTTACCCACTTTAACGGGTTCGTCATCTGAAGAGGCGCTGGCCGGACTTCACTCTGCACAAGTGCGCATGCCACACCCCAGCAGGCACACGGTTTGTGCTGCCCACGGGAGCACTTGCCTCGGGCAGGGCGTGTTATGTATTGAATATATATAAAGTAGTGTGAAGCCCTGTAAAGTGAAACTAACTTAACTCCAACTGTTTGTGAAGCTAAAATGAAACTAACCTTAGATGACCCTGACTGTTAACTCCAACAGTTTTGGAGGGAAACTTTGAACATTCATATTTGGGGGTTTTTTTCAAGTATTGTGATTGGTTAAGGCCCTGTGGGCTCAGAGTATAAATTACGGGCAATTGCCTGCAGTTCTCCAGTTCCAGTTTGAGTCAATAAATGGTGTTGTAACTATGCTGGTCTGCTCCTTGCCTACTGAAGCCCACTACACAATAGTGGCTACCAAGGTGGGATAGCTGCAGAGGAGAGAGCTGCTGCTAAACAAGAGACTAAAATCACTGGGTGTCAGATAAAGAGCCCTGGTGGGGCCACGCGCCCTGCCCTGCCTGCCAGCAAGACACACTGGAGGCACAGACACACCTGAGGGCTCTGTCCCCAGGACTCCTAAGTGCAGCACAGCTCCAGCTGCAGCAGTACAGGCATTAACCAGCACCACAGGGGCCTCCCCAAATGGCTAAATTGGGAAGGCTCAACGAGTTCGATATTACTCATCCGGAACAGTGGAGCTCATACGTCTCCCGAGTAGACAACTATCTCCGGGATAACCAGATGACAGACGATGGCCTGAAAGCGGCAACCTTACTATGTGTCTGCGGACAAGCCACGTTTGATATTGCTGAAAACCTGATAGCACCGGCAAGTATAGAGACTGTGGCCTACGCAGACTTCAAGAAAAAATTAAGGGAACATTTTGAGCCTAAACTCTCAGTAATCACCTGGCACCATGCATTTGAGCAACATGAGTAGGGATCCGGGGAATCTGCAGCAGAGTTTGTGGCAGCCCTTCGCCATGCTTCGCGTCAATGTGAGTTCCCTGACCTGGAAGACCGTCTCAGAGACAGGCTCGTTTGTGGCCTGCATAATAGAGAATTACAGCAGCGCCTATTCGCCATGGAGAAACTGACCTTCCAAGACGCGTTGAAGGAAGTCATGGCGGAAGAGGCTGCCGGAGGGGCAATGAAGACTCTCCGGCCACCTAAAACACACAGCAACCCCACAGCGATCCACCAAGAGACTGCAGAAGGCTCGGGGGAGGCCAGTGAGAGTGAAGAAATCGATCATTTGCAGAGAGAGCCACCCAGACGGCCACACTCCACAGAGCAATTAACTTCCCCACAGAGCTGCGCAAGCTGCGGGGGACAGCATGAAAGAGCCGAGTGCAGATTCCGCACAGCAGTATGCCATGCCTGTGGAAAGCAAGGGCACATTGCCAGAGTTTGCAGAGGTTGTCAGCGGGAAACGAAACCTGCGACACAGTAGCACAAGGGGAAATGGCCCCCAGGACAGAACAGAGTTGAATACTGCTCGGGAAGGCGTAGCAACCAACGCACTGGGGCTCAATGTTCCATCAAAGAAAAGATAAGACTCCAACTAAGACTGCAAAGGTCCCATGCTCCATGGAGCTAGATACTGGATTGGCCCTGTCCATTATCTCCTCCAGGATTTTCGACCACATTTGCAAACGTAGCCAAAGACAGGTCCCGCTCAAATCATCGAGCTTAGTGCTAACAGACTTCCAAAATTGCCGTGTTCCCCTAAGGGGGGAAGCTACCATTCGAGTACAATTCAGAGAATTCGAGGGTCCCCTCAGCATAGTGGTCATAGAGGGACAGCGCACCAGCCTCATAGGACTGGACTGGTTCGAGGGCATCAGGGTGATGGGCATCCATCGAACACAAATAATTGATCTAGCAGCAGTATGCCAACAATATGCTGACGTATTCAGCACAGAGCTGGGACAATACAAAGGGGCACCCATTTCACTCAACCTCGATCCAGCAGTAGTCCCAATCCGATTAAAACCGTGCAGGGTTCCCTTTACATTGAAGCCTAAAATTGATGCGGAACTAGACAAGCTGGTACAGCAGGGAGTACTCCAACCTGTGGACTGTAGCCAGTGGGCGACTCCAACAGTGACCCCAGTTAAGCCTGAGGACGTCCGCATCTGTGCAGACTACAAGTGCACCATAAACAAGGCACTACAGCAGCATGCTTACCCTGTACCAGTAGTGAGCCACATCCTCGCTTCGCTCCAGGGAAGCCGAATCTTCGCTAAGTTAGACCTCACCCAGGCTTACCAGCAACTACCGGTAGACAACGCTACCGCAGAAGCACAAACAATAGTCACACACAGAGGTGCATTCCGAGTGCGCCGCTTGCAGTTTGGGGTAAGCGTAGCACCTGGGTTGTTCCAAAGTAGTATGGAACGAACACTGAGAAACATTCCTGGCGTCTGCCCGTATTTTGATGACGTCCTGATCGCGGGGGAGTCAGCGGTGGTCTTGGCGGAACGTCTCCGTGCAGTACTCCAACATTTTCGCGAGGCAGGCCTAAAACTAAAAAAGGAAAAGTGCCAGATCGGCATGGAATCCACAGAATTCCTGGGTTTCCGCATCGATGCTGCCGGAATTCACCCATCTGAAGCAAAGCTAAAGGCAATTCAGCAAGCCCCCACACCAAAATCCAAGGGGGAGCTACAAGCATTCCTGGGCTTGCTCAATTTTTACCACTCTTTCTTACTGCATAAGGCTGCCCTGGCAGAACCGCTACACCGCCTACTGGATAAAAAAGTGCCCTGGGTCTGGTCGAGCACCCAAGACAAAGCGTTCAAGGCGGTAAAATCATTGCTATCCTCAGACTCCATCCTAGCTCATTTCAACGAAAACCTACCAGTAACACTAGCCTGTGACGCTTCGCCATATGGCCTTGGGCCAGTGCTAAGCCACAGGATGCCAGATGGTAGAGTGGCCCCCATCACATACTATTCTAGAACGTTATCATCGGCTGAAAGGAACTATGCTCAGATAGACAAGGAAGCCCTGCCATAGTGGCTGGCATTAAGAAGTTCCACGACTTCTTATATGGATGAACCTTCACCATCTTTACAGACCACAAACCTCTGCTGGATCTCTTTGCAGCAGACAGACACCGCAGATCCTGTTGCCGCGATTATTACAATGGTCCATTTTCATGGCTGCATACTTGTACCGGCTAGTCCACAAGCCGGGTAAGAAAATGGGCCACGCTGATGCTCTCAGCCGACTGCCTCTACCGCAGCTTGTATCCTCGCGATCCGGAACCTGCCTGAAGCACCCCTACATGCAGGGGACATTGCAGCTGAAACCACCACGGACAGAACGCTTAGCCGCATTCTCAACTGGGTGTTAAGGGGATGGCCAGAGACCTGGCCAGGCCCTAAGTTCCATCAATACGCTTCTCGGAAAAACAAACTGTTGGCCCACAAGGGATGTGTGCTGTGGGGCAGCAGGGTCATCATTCCACCCAGTCTTCGCTCCATGTTGCTGGATTCCTTACACGAGGGGCACCCAGGAATTGTTCGAATGAAGGCTCTAGCCAGGAGTTACTTGTGGTGGCCAGGCCTGGGCAAGGACATTGAAAATCAAATAACAAGTTGCCAGACCTGCCAAGAAACCCGACTGGAGATGCCACAAGTACCAGTGCACCGCTGGGAGACCACACACGCCCCATGGTCTTGTGTGCACATTGACTTTGCAGGCCCTTTCCAAGGGCAGGTGTTCCTAATTGTAGTAGATAGTTATTTCAAGTGGTTGGAAGTGGCACCGGTCTCATCGATGACAACCAGGGTCATCCTTGAGTTGCACCGGCTGTTTGCCACACATGGTCTGCCAGATGTAATAGTGTCCGACAGCGGGGCCCAATTCACGGCAGGAGAGTTTCAATCTTTCCTCAACGGCAACATGATTTGGCACGTAACATCCGCTCCATTCCACCCCGCGACCAATGGTCAGGCCGAACGAATGGTCAGGACCACAAAGGAGGCGCTCAAGTGGATGATGACTGTGGACTGGAACCACCGCCTGGCGAACTTCCTCCTGTGTCAACACACAACTCCCAGTACAGCAACAGGTCGCAGTCCAGCGGAGCTGAGGTGGGGCAGCCAGCTCACCACGAAGCTCAACCGACTTCACCCAGAGTAGCGGCAGAGACGGCTCAGCCAAAGCCCCCCAGGAACTTACAGCTGGGTGAATTGGTCTGGGCCAGGAACTATGGAAGTGGGGCACCTTGGGTGGCAGCTAGGGTAACTAAGATAATGGGGCCCTTGTCATATGAGGTTATTCTGGGAAATGATCGTACGGTCAGACGCCACATTGATCAGTTGTGGCATCGGCAGCCCGGGCCAGTCCCGGGTGAAGATTCCGAGGTTTTATCAGACACACAAGAGAACTGTTTTCCTCCGGGTTTGCCTACACCACCCGTGGCCACCTCTGGGGAAACGGAGGTACGAAGGGCCGTAGAGCCGCCGCCATTCTCGGGTGACCAAAATGGCCATCACGAGTCTGTTCAACTGGAGAGGGATAATACTCCACTTGAGCAGGACTCTACAATAACATTACGGCGGTCAACCAGGATCCGCGGGGCCCCAGCCAATCTCAAAGATTATGAATATTGAACAGGCTGAGGATGATAACTATCCTAGGGGGGAGGGGTGTTATGTATTGAAATATATAAAGTAGTGTTAAGCCCTGTAAAGTGAAACTAACTTAACTCCAACTGTTTGTGAAGCTAAAATGAAACTAACCTTTAGATGACCCTGACTGTTAACTCCAACTGTTTTGGAGGGAAACTTTGAACATTCATATTTGGGTGGGTTTTTCAAGTTTTGTGATTGGTTAAGGCCCTGTGGGCTCAGAGTATAAATTACGGGCAATTGCCTGCAGTTCTCCAGTTCCAGTTTGAGTCAATAAGTGATGTTGTAACTATGCTGGTCTGCTCCTTGCCTACTGAAGCCCATTACACAATAGGGCGTTCCTGGGCAGGGCCACGTGGGCCTCTGTGGGGGCTGTTTTATGCTTCGGCCATAATTACTGGCTTCCGTCGCCCTTTGGATGCAGGAGCCAACCGGTGAGGTTGGAAGCCAGAAACAGCCTTTCCCCACGGCAGAAGCTCACTCTGTGCTTCTGCCGGGAATGGACGGGAGCCGCAGCAGCTCAGCAGGCCCGGCGAGCGAGCGAAGAAGTGCTTAACTCAGCCGTTCCTTATCAGGGGAAACACACCCTCCTGGCCGGGCTCTCTGGCAGCTGCCCTCAATTCAGAGAGACTTCCAGCGCACGCAAATATTCTTTTTTTGGTGATCTGCAGAGAGAGAAGAAAAGCCACTTCCAAATCTTGGAGCGTAGCCAAAAGTCTTTATGCTGGGAATGTGAGTTTCATTCGATGGGCGCGCAAAGTTTTGCCAGATGCCGCTTCCAGCAGTTTGGATGACAGTCTTTCTGAAGGGGGGAGGGCTTCAAGAGAGGCTATGCCCTGATGCCCAGCCCCTCCCCCGCCTTCTCCCTGGCAGATCAAGGACTAATTCAGCAAGGAGTTTCAGTGTGTTGTGTGAGTGCAAGAATGAAATGAGACTGCAAGTGCTGAAGTGGGAGAAATGGCGATTCAGGGCCGCTACGTGACTGTAAAACTTCTAAAACCATCAAAGATCCTGCGCTGCTTTCTGGCATACAAGAGAAGACCGGGGTGGTGGTGGTGGCAGGCGGGGGACGCTCCCTGCTCAGCTAAGCGGCTTCTTTGCTCGGCCCGCTGCTGCTGACGGGTTCACGTGCCGGGAACAGGATTGGGGGGGGGGGACTGAGAGTGTCTTCACAGTTGAGCTGCAGAGGAAGCTGCCTCCCCCCATCGCAACGGAAGGAAGGCCGCTGTGCCCAGCCAAACCCTCTCGATGCGGTTAACCTCCGAAGTGAAGGCTGGCCCTTCTCTCACGTTTCGCTTTGTTTTGGCGGCACCAGCCAAGCTCAGATGGGAGGGGGAGAGGCTGGGGGATATTCTGTGGTGGGGGAGGTGACAGTAATTCCCTGGCTGTCTAAGCCCTGGGCTGCCCAGGTGATGAGCAGACACCCCCCCCCAGCCCTCCCGCAAAGTCCCAGCTGTGCCAGCCCACTGGGAGGAAGAGGATCAGTGCCCCCCTCACTCATCCCTGGTGGCTGGGGGGTCTCCGAGACCCTGGGGATGCCAGCGGGAGGCCCTGCTAGTCTTGGGAGACTCTGCAGGGACTCCACCTCTTAAGGACCCTTCCCAATCAAGAGGGGGGAGGGGCAGGGCTTCTCTTCCCAGGGGTCCCCTGCTTGGGGTTGTGGGGTTCGGTTGCACTGGGGCTCCTGACTGTCCCCTCCAGTTTGTTGCAGCTGTTGACCCTCCAAAGGAAACACGGGGTGGGTGGGGGACGTACCTCCAGAAGAATGGGCTAAGTTGGCATCTAGGTGAAGTAGGTTTCCAACATGGAGCCTAGACTTCCATCTTTTCTTCCCTGTAATAAGAGCTCAGGGTGGCCTTCAGAGTGTCCTCTTCATAGCAACAGCCCTGTGAGGTAGGTTTAGGCTGGCCCCAAGTCAGGCAGCTTTCCAGGGTCTCTCTGGTTCTAGCTGAACACTTCTCTGAACAAAGTTGTTATGTCTGCATACCAAGAGTTTGGCACCATTTTGGGTGGGGGAGGGGAAGGCCACAACTCTCCACCGCACCTCCTCCGTGCCTGACCTACATAACAGAAGAGCCAAGAGGAGGCCAAGGCGTTAATCTGGCATTTGAGATTAAGGCCAGCTGGGCCATCTTCCTTCTTGGTGCCGCCTCCCAGGTCCGTTTCCTGCCACTGCCGAGAGCTGCCCGGGCGGGGCCTCCGGCTTCCACGGACAGGCAGGGCTGCCGTATCGTCCCCGCTGGGAGGCAGGGCCGGAGAAGGCCAGTCGGATGTTGGCTCCTCTGCAGGGCTTCAACTTAATGTCCTCGTAACACCCCCGGCTGCCCCAGGCAGCGTTTCCTGCTCCAGACTCTCAGCGCCTTCAGGGCGGGATGGGAGCTGCAAGCCGAGATCAGGCCTGGGTGGGCGATGTTCCTGGGGGTGGGGGCGTGGGGGGGACACTTAAAGGTCCTCTCTCAACCAAGTAGCCCTTGGCAGTCAGGCCTGGCTACAATCAGCCAGACTGGGAGCCGGTCCCTCTGGGTTGTTGGCTTGCGCCGGCCCTGCACAAAGTAGGCACACTGGCAAGGGGAGGGCAAGAGCCCAGGGCAACCACGGAGAAGGGTCGGTCTGTGCCAGCCCTTCGAGGTAGAAGCCGCTCAGATGTGAGCACCGCCTCTGTCTTTATGGTAAGGTTCCAAAGGCAGAATCTCACAGGTCTGAAAGTCCCCTCCCGGCCCTCACTTTCACTCTCTGGGACACTGGGGAGAATTCCTTCTGGGTCACCTCCTCCTCCCCAAGACCCTTGCATAGTAAGACCTCCAGAGTCTCCTGGAGGCCCTCTGGATCTCCTGAAGTACCATGGACAGCATCGCCCAGGTCAGGGCCTGCCCCCCTTTCCCCCCCGCAAGAAATGGGCCTGCCCTCCTTCACCCCTAAGCCTGCCCATCCTCTGGGAGCCAAGCCTGGGGTGGGGGGGCAAGGAGTGGGGCTGGAGGGGCAATGCAGAGCCAAGCCCGACTTGGCACGGGGTCCAGAGGGAACCTGGGCTGGAGCCGGTCCCCTCCCAGCAGGAGCCAAAGGGCTGCCTGGGATGCGGAAAGCTGCTCCGGACGGCTAAGCGGATGAAGGTCTGCTTGCTGGTCCCTGCTGGCCTCGGCCTGAGCCGAAGAAAGGGAAACCTGACCTGGTTGCAGTGTGAACCAGAGAACCCTCTTTGTTAAAGGCTGCCTCTCTGTTGTGCAATCAAGACAACCAGACGCTGGCTTAAATCTGACATCCTGGCTTGCCTGGAAGAGCAGGAATATGCTCTCCGGGTCAAAGCAGGGCTTGGGTGAGGCTAAACCAGCCAAAATGTGCCCCACCCGGCCATTAGCAAGCAAGGACCGCTGCCCTGGACCTGCCAGAAAGCCGAGCAGTAGCAGAGGCTGCCCATCGCAGGGAGAGGGCATAAGTTAGGACCATGAGGAATGGGGGTTTCCAAGCCTCCCCCCCCCCCACAGAGCCTCTATGGGGCTTTCCCCACTGCCCTGGAAGACCCTGGCAGGCCTTTTCACTAGGCACTGCCCTGGGGGAGGGAGGTGTCCAGGTTCAACCAGGCCCCAGTTGCCCTGGCACAGCTTTGCACCAAACTGCCCCTCTTCCCCCAGTGCCAGCCAGCCTGACAGGTTCATGCTCCGTGCAGGGCGCTTAAAGTGATCCTGTTAAATGTAGAACCTAAACCGGATGCTGCCTAGCGCTGCTGCCACAATGCGCTTAAGTAGGAGCTTAAAACCTTTCGGAAGCATCACTGGGCACAATTTGCAGCGGCCTGGGGAATCAGGGCACGCTGGGTCTATTTGTGTAGTGCCAACACTGCAGGAGCTGCACTGACCACCAGCCGGTCCCCTCGTAAAACTCCTGGTGCTGGGGGTCACCAGCAAAGCTCTTCGTAGCCCAGTCTGCTTCTTCCCAAGAGCGTCTTCTCTGAATCAAAGATGGCTGCAGGGGAGGTGAGGGAGAGGGGGCTTGCTATCTCCCCCAGTGGCCCAGTCCCCACTGGAAGTGAACCAGTTCCCCCCCATTATGTTTCCAGGGATATATGGCTCATCTGCACCCAAATAGGGATGAGGGAGGGCCATGGTGCTCCTCGGTAAAGCTGCCCTGGATTGATTATTAGCTGGTCTTTCATTGTTTCTATTCTTGTTCAATTCAGTTTATTGCATTGATCTGCTCTAAGCCCCTCTGGGATTAAAGCCTCTCATCACTATTCACTGCAGGGCCATAACGTCGATGGTTGTTTTCCAACTTTCCAGCCTGGAGCCGAGAGAGGCGGCTGAGCGTCAGGGAGGGCTCTGGGGTCTCTCTGTGCCGTGGGACAGACCTTGGAGAGGGGAGGCAGAGTGGGCAGCTGGTCAGGGAAGGGGCAGCCGAGTCCACAGAAAGGTTGGGGCCGCAGGAGGCCTCCCCAGTTTCTCCTAATTTCTTGGGCTGTAAAAGGAAAGGGGGGAGATGCATTTTCAGAATTGTGAGATTTTGTTAACGTAACCTTACAATCAATATAGACTTGTACTTCTGGGCAAGTACCTTTTTGTCTGGACCACCTGTCATGGCCGTCTGTTCCTCCCCCAGCACCGTCACTGCCTCCCCACCAGCAGATCAGCAGCCAAAATAATAAGTGAGGGCCTTGGAATTAATAGGTGTGTGATCATCAAAGCTGTTTTGGATTCCTTGGACACACCTGCTGCTAGTTAAGAGGGGTGCAGACACACCAACAGCAAAGCCTTCAAAACAGATCATAAAACGCTTCTGTTCTCCACTTTTGGGGGAGCAGAGGCCCTCCGTGCTCTCCTGCTGAGGCTGGGCAGCCAGACCAGAGGCCACCAGCAAGACCCCCTCCAGCCAGGCTGAGACGCCCGGCAGCCTTCCCTGCCCCAGCCCAGAAGGGGTCCTCCTAGGGGGTTTGGATTTGGGAAAGACCGGGCAAGCCAGAGAGGCCGCACAGGCAGCCGCCCATCCGAGAACGGGCTGGCCGAGTTCTCTCTCGGAAGCTCTCCCGAGACGCGGCTGCCACCCACTTAATTTTCCGCCGCTTGACAGCAGCCAGGAGGAAGCGAAACGAGGCTGCCCCACCTTCCGCCCACGGCCCAGGCCTGCGGTTTGCATCTGCACCAGCTGGGAACTGGCACGGCCACGTTGGGTGTCAGAGACGGGGCCAGACAGGGGAATCGGCGCCCCTCGTTTGATCAGAGCCGCAAACCCTTGGGAGAGATTCTGTGGAGACCTGCTGCAGATGCAGTTATTGCCACCCAGCCCTGCCCAAGCGTAGCTGGGCGGGGAGGACCCGGGAGGCTGTGGGTTCAAGCTGCAGAGCTCCATCAGCCACAGAAAACAAGCCGGCTGGATCAGGCCAAGGCCCACATATCCGGTGTGCTTTTCAGAGTTGGCACTCGGGGCCTTTCGCCAGCCTGCAACCCACTGCAGACCTTCTCCCCCTCCACCATTTTCCTGCCACCGATATTTGGGGCAGGTAACCCTGCTGAGTCTTCTTGACTGACAGCCCTGGACAGACCAGCCTTTTGAGGCCTTAGCCTAACCCTTCTGACATCACCCAGGTTAGAGGCCATCACCTCACCTTGTTAAGGAATCCCTTACGAGGAATCTTGTAAGGATACGCTTGGAATTTTCTTGGGCCCGTGCCAAACCCACCTCCCATCGGCTCCCTGGACTCGTCTGTGAGAGCTTCTGCCGTATCTCGGCACGCTCAAGCCCCCCGTCGCTCGAAAGGCTGCTGGCTCCCGACTCCCCGAGAAAGACCTGGCGGAGCCTCGCATCTGGTTGGAGGGGGAGATGCTGACCGTCTGGCACCCGGCCGTGGGTCACGGAGGTCCACATCCCCCCATTAGCCAAGGGGTCTCTACTACCAGAAGGGCTCCCCCCAAGAAACGCTCCCCTATCACTCAGCTCAGTCTCCTGTGATGGCTCTCGCTCTCTCAGGCCCGTGTCACGCACAATCACTGCCCCCGTCTCTCTTACGTCACTGCTGGACTGAAACCCGCAAGGCCCACCCTCTTTTCTGCCATCAGGGTTTCTGTGACGCTGGCCGGGTCCTCCAGTGTGGCGTCAAACACGCAGCCTCACCTCAGGTGCAGTGGCCATTTTTCAGCAGGAGCCTCAGGCCCAGCTAGGACTGCTGGATGCCAGGCAGAGCCGCAGAGGAGAGGGCACCTGTGCCAACCTGAGGGCGGTGGAGACGCAATGGAATTGGGGAAGCCGGGGCACAAACTAGGCCCAGGGTGGGTGAGGGCCGGAGCACCTCGGCCCCCAGTAAGGAGTCTCCCCGAAAGGAGGTTGATTTCTGCCAGCACTCAGTTGCCCCCCCCCCGGGATTCTAGTGACCAGCAGCCCCTCAGGCCCCCCATCAGTGCAAGTATGTCTAGTTCAAGTCACCCCTCCCCCTCCTTTTTGGCCAGAGAACTTGGGTCCTGCAAAGCCCCCACCCCACATTAACTTCCACAGGCCAATTGAACAAAGGGCAAGCACTGATAAGGGGGGTGTCCCATAATTCCAGACCAGGGGCCGGAGGACGGCTCTGAGCTGTAGCTTCTGGACACCCACTGGCAGAGCTGATGCTGCCCGTTCGTTGTGCTGCCCAGAACGGCTACATCTGAGCAGACGAAGGCCTCGGATGATGCCGGGAACAGCTGGGCAAAATTGGCAGCCAGGTCCCCTCTTTGCCAGCCCAGGGGCTTCACCCTTCTCTGCCAGCAATAATCCGCTCCCAGAGAAGTTCTGGACCTTGAATGTGAGAACTACACTTGTTACCAGAGGCCTCCACAAGAGGCTGCAAATAGCCAAACCTGGAATTTGGCTCAAGGGTGTGGCGTTTGCGGCCTGACCCCTTGCATGCCCTCTCTGCTGGCTGCAGAGCTCTGGGCGGTTTTATTTAAAGGATGCGTAAGAGCCTATTTGTGGGCAACAGCAGGGCCACAGAGACCCTGCCCGTGGGCACCATCCCAGGGGGTCTTCCTGGTCCACGAGTGAAGCAGGGTGGGCTGGGCAAGGGGCACTCGGCTGTTCCAAGGACACCCAGGGCTCCTTCGCTGACCGCTGGGACAGCTTCTGCCAGTTCTTCCGGAAGGAGGAGGTCCAGAGCATGAACAGCAGCCGGCCCGTGGCTGGTCCTCGTTCCGTGGCCCTCGCCCTCCCGGCTACCTTGACTTGGCCAAGCAAGTGGGTGCAGGCAGAGGGTGGTGTTGGTCCTCACAATTTTATTGCAAAAGGGGAGAGAAACCGCTGCAGCCCCCTTTCCCTCCTGCTTGTGGGGGCGATAGCTCACCAGAGACCCCCTCCACGCACCCAGCCCAGGAACCCAGCGGCAGCTCCAGCTGGGAATTCAAGCCGGGACTGGCAGGTGACGGAGGAGATGGAATGGCGGCTTGGGGTCCCCTCAGACATGCACTCTGAGCATGAAGCCCAGCGGCCTCTTCTCCAGGCCCAAGAAGCCCTACACACTCGACTGTCCCACTGACAGGACACACTATCGCACCGGCCCTTCTGCCCAACACCCCCCCTCCCCCTGGTCCGAGGGCCAGGTGCGGCTGCAGGTCCAGGCAATGGCTCTTTCCCGGAGAGGAGCGCACGGCCCTCCCAGGGCAGAGGGCTTGGGGCTGCTGCTGGACTGTTTCTCGGGAGGCCCCAGAGGTCACCCCCAATCCCCTCGCTGCTGCCCCTCGGGTCCGACCTGCGGCAGCCCCCCTCCCCCCTCCTGAGCAGCCGCTACTCCGCCGGGATGGGCGTGTTGCAGTTCCCATGGTAGATGCGGACGTGGCCATCGCAGCGGAAGTAGCGCTCAAAGACGTCGCTGTAGCCGTGATCACGCCACCAGGTGCAGAGCTGGCGGTTCCAGGTGCAATCCAAAACATAGAACAGCTCGGGGTGCTCCATGCCCACCAGGGTGAAGAAGTCCTGGTCCCCCAGGTGGCCCTTGAAGTGGAACTTGCTGGCCAGCTGCTGCACCATCGCCGGCTCCAGCAGACGGTTGTACTGCTCCGACTGGCGCATGGCCTCCAGGTCCAGCAGCAGCACCCCACTGTTGAAGCCGGGCAGCCCGTCCGGGGGCGGGTCCCCCACCTTGGTCCCAGGGTGTTCCTGCCGATACTGCCAGAAGATGTGCCTGGGGGGGAGGGGGGGAAGGCCCAGGAGAGGTCACTCCTGCCCACAAACGAAACTACGGGCGAGGGAGAGGAAACGTTCTTGCCTCCAGCAAGGGGCGGTTTCTGGGGTTCAAGCCCTCGGACACCCCAATCTGAGGAAGCCACCAGTGCACCAGAGACACTTGCTGCCCTCCCTGCTCCAGCTGCCCCCTTGCAAAACCATGTTCCTCCCACTCCATCCCCCTCTCACCCGCAGACCTGTAGGGGGGCTTCATGCCACTCCTTGCCAGGGGACAACACCCTCCAGCCGCAGATGGCATCCTGCCCGCAGGGAGGGCAACCCAGCTAAGAGCAGCTCCAGAAAGAAAGAGGGGCAGCAGCAGCCTCAGGGAGCCTCTGATCTATTTACAGCTGCAGTTTCCTTGCGGGTTGAAGCAACGCACCTCTCTGCCCCTCCGCAGTGATGAGATACATTGCCATGAGGACCAGGAGCTTTAGATGGCTTCTTTTCCAAGACACCAAGGCCTTTTCTCTGGCTGGCCCCCTCCTCTATCCCAGCCGTGCCTTGGAGGGGGTGGGGCAGGTCATTTGAGCACCCAGTGAATTACGGTGTGCACTAATAGGCCTGGGTGGGTAATGGGGCCAGTCAAGACTTTCCCTCAAGAGCGCAACAGGACCTTGCTCAGCCTGGGGAGGCAAGTGACCGACTGGGGCTGCCACAGTAGCCAGTCTTCACCCTGAGCCTGGCCGCACGTTCACCCTTCCATCGCCTGGCCCTGACGCCATGCAGGCTCTTCACCCACCCTAGTCTGCAGGCTGCGAGACAACCTCCGCTCGTTGGGCAGGGGAGCTGTCTGAGACCCCCGTGCCCTACCAGCGTCCAGCAAGACCACCCACAGCCCAACCTGTGGCTGTCACACTGACCGCTTGCCTGCCCCACGTAACAGCAGGGTCCCTTCTGCCCTGTGGGCTTCGTCTGACATCCAAATGCTCACGCAGGGCCAGAGTTGGCCTGGTCAGCATCCCCCCATCCTCAGGGGGCCCAGCAGGGAAGGGCCCAGGGAGTGGCACCGTGCCAGGCATGGCTACATACCGATAGACCGGCTGCATTTCTTGGGCGATGCCGATTACCGCTCCTTCTGGGAAGTTGTCAAATTCCTGAAAGAGTTCCCGAACGTTGGCACGGTACTCCACATCCAGGTCCACCTGTATGACCCGTGAAACCTCTGGAAGGGCGAAGCAGAGGAGAGCTGGCAAGACGGGGCCTCTGCTGCCTTCAGTGCTCCCCCAGCCGCTAAGCAGTGCAGCCCCCCAGAAGACTGAGTCAGAAGGGAGGGGGCCTCCAGACGTCCTTTCAGAGCCGGGCCAGGACTTCTGGGGGGCAACCTCAAAGCACCTGGAGGGGTGCCTACTGGGCTTTCTGAGGAAGGGTCCTGCCTTTGCTCCCCCAGCCCCCTTGAAGGCCTGTCCTGCCCAAAGCCAAACCCCACAGCTGCTTCAGCCATTTGGCGGCAGGCGCACTTTCTCCACCCACAGAATAACCCCAGAGGAGGCTGAGCTGAGGCCGAGTCCAGCCTTGGGCTCTGCGGAAAGAGGAAACACTCCGACTGTGGACCTTGAATGTCTAGTACACCCCCGGCTGGGTCTCCTGAAGGGGGCAAGGGGGGCTCTGTGGCCCTTCACCAGCTGCTCCTGCCCTGGCTGGTCTCTCCCTGGAAGAATGACCAACAAAGCAGAAAGCATGGTGGAAGGTCAAGCACACAAACAACTCCTCTCTGCAAAATACGTTTTTCTGGGGAAAAAGAATGATCAATGTGAGCATTGAACATTCAAGAGGAAAGGAAGCCAATTCAGATACAGGCGGGTGGAAAAAGCCCCCAGGCTCCCAACAGCTGAGAAGACCTTAACAGGCACATCTTTAGACGCCTCTATTCAGCTCCAGCGCCTCAGTTCTGCAGGTCCTTTTTAGAGGGGGGGATCCAGACTCAGCTGGGATGCTATAAATATTTCTTCAAGTTTATCCTTTGCAACCGCTTAGTCCACAAAGGTGGCCCTGGGCTCCTCCTGTGGTGGCTCTGAAGGAGACTCTGAAGAACCGAGGCACTGGCCCAGGAGGGCTGCAGGCAGACGAGGGGCACCGATGCCACCCAGTTGCCCACTCACCTCTGGGCATGATGTGGTGCATGGCGACCGAGAGGAAGAAGAGCGAGTCCCCGTAGTAGCTGCCAGCCCCTGCGCTGAAGAGCTTCTGCATGGCCTCCACCGTGGGCTGGAGCTTCTGGGCCAGCACCTCCAGGTCATGGAAGACCACCTGCCGGGCAGAGGGGCTGTCAGGGCAAAGGGGGGGGTCTGCCCCCGACAGGGCAAGAGAAGGCAACCCCCTCCCCCCCACAGTCCACAGGCTTCTTTGGGTGCTGTCCGGATGTCAGTTAAAGTAAACTACAAGCAACAACGGACTGAAACAGGGAGAGAGACCTGCGGGGGGGGGGAAGAAGCCCCCCAAGGGATGTGACTTGCAGAGGGAGGGACGGGAGGAGGAGGGGGACATCCACGCCCGAAGGCAGCCAAGCTCGCCCACTCCCAAGCCCGGGAAAAGTTGCCTCTGCCCGGTTCACAGGCTCCCGCCTGGCCGATGGAGGGGACGCAGCCCCGGGGGCGCGGAGGGAGGGGGGGCACCCACCTTGTACTTGAAGGCGGCCGGGCGCAGCGCCTGGTGCAGCAGCTGCCGGGCGGGGGCCCTGCTGGGCCCGTCGCAGAGCAGGTGCAGCGCCAGCGCCTCCCGCGGGCCCAGCTTGCCGAAGCGCACCAGCGAGCGCAGCGCCGCCGCCGCCTTGGCCAGCAGCGCCTCGTTGCGCTCCGCCTTGGCCAGCACCGCCAGCACGTGCAGCTCCGCCTCGCCCGCCGCCCACTCGCCCGCCGCCCCGGCGCCCCGCAGCAGCAGCTCCTCGCCTGCCTTGGCCTTGCCCTCCGACACCGGGGCCGGCGGGGACGCGGGCGGCGGCGGCGGGGCGGGCTGCGCGGGGCCCGAGCCCGCGTAGTAGAGCGCGCAGGCCAGCGCCATCGCCGCCGCCGCCACCAGAGCGCAGGGCTGGGCGCGCAGCACCGCCGGACGCCGCGCCATGGCCGCCTCGCCAGCACCGCCCCCGCCGAGGAGGGCCCGCCCCCGCCCAGCAGGGCGAGGGCGGCCCCGGAGGGGGCGGGGTCCGCTGCCTGGACCTGGAGCCGCTCAGGAGGCAGCCCGGGGTCCGGTCGCCGCCGCCGGCCTTGCGGCTTTTTACGTGCCCGCGGAGGAGGAGAGGCGAGGGCAGAGCTGGACTAAGGGAGCGGTCCGCGGCAAGGCGCCTTCCCGTCCCTCTCCGGCCTCTCCTGGGGCTCCCATCGCCTTCCTCGCCTCGCACTTCGTCTCCAAGGGCCACGGGGGGGGGGGCTCTCCTAGTCCCCTAAGTGGAACCGAGCCCGGCACCGGGAAAGGGGGAGGCAACGGCAAGGAAGAAGTGGCGGACCTTGAAAGGAAGCCGGACAACGCCGAGCCCCGGAGGCTCTTCTGCCATCTCTGGGCAGTCCCGGTGGGTGCAAAGGCCCGGGCTGCATCACCCCCTCCTCACCCAGGAGATTGGGAGACCCTGAGGAGGGCCGTCGGGCTTCGCCCCCCCATTTTTAGAGGCTGTACCTTTCAGGGCTCGGGGAGCCCCAAAATGGAAAGACCCGGCAGATCAGCTGGGAAACGTGGCGCTGAAGGCCCAGGACTGACCTTGAGGGAGAAGCTGCTGCCGGAGCCGCCTTCCTGTACCAGAAGAGGCAGACTGGCAGTCTTTGCTGGAGGGCCCAGTCAGAGACGCCCCAGGGTCCCCCCTCCCAATTCCGGGATGCCAGGCGTGCCCTGTGGCACAGGAAGCCTCCCCCTTTCTCGCAGAGCCCCTCCCCAGCTGCTCAGTCTTTGGGGGGCAACCTCTGAAGGGCTCCCACCCTCCCAATGTCCTCCGCCCAGCCCCATCGCAAAACAATTACAAGTATGCAAGTGAAGCAGATTTATGTATAAAAAAGGGGGGGAGATAAGGGTACATGGGGGGGTGGAGGTCTCATTCGTTGCCAACTCTTAGGCCTTTCAGGGCTCCGGTGTGTCAGGTGGCTGGAAGCGCTTCAGCTTTTCTGGATTATTGGAGGCCATCTGGGAGAAGTCCCGAAAGATGTCCTGGTAGGTTTCATCGCCTATGAAAGAAGGGAAGACACGGCAGCGTCGAAGAGACACCGCTGCTGCCGCCGCCGCCTCCTCCTGATTAACCCCCCCCCACGGCCTGCCCTGGGGAGTCTGTCTGCTCAGCTATCCGGTCATGCTCCTGGCCAGTCCCCTTCTCTATCCAGGCCCCCAAGGTGGTTTCTGCAGCCCCCTGCAAGTGACCTCCAGGCCGCTGAGTACTTGCCTGTACCAACCTCAGGCAGGAGCCCCGCGGTTCCCCTGCCCTGGGATGCTGGGTGCTGCGGCACCCAAACTGCAGCGCTTGGAGATTGTCTATTTTGGCAAATCCAGCTTGGGCAAAGAAGAGCAACAGCAGCAGCCAAGGCCAGAGCCTGAGGCGGCCCCCGGGGGCCAGAGAGTTGCAGACCTTCCCATTCCCACCACTCCCGGCTGACCTTCTCCAATCCACCCACTCCTCCTGGCCGAGCTGCTGGCCCCCCTCTTTGAATTCAGGGTGATCCCTCCTGCACCCCCTGCTCCAGCAGCAGACCCTACTACGCCATCCCAGACAGGTGGCTGCCCAGTCTCTTCTTAAAAGCCTCCAGCGCTGGAGCACCCACAACTTCTGGAGGCCACAACTTCTGTTCCACTGGTTGACTGTTCTCACTCTATTAGGAAATTCCCCCTTGGTTCCGGGTTGCTTCTCCCCTTGATGAGTTTCCATCTGTTGCTCCTTGTCCTGCCTTCAGGGGCCTTGGAGAACAGGTGGACACCCCCTCCCCTTTGTGGCCGCCCCTCAAATATTGGAAGACTGCTATTTGGTCTTTGAATTCAGGGTGCTCCCTCCTTCATGCACCCCCAACTGGCAAGGCCCAGAAGCCCCTGGGCGAGTGTGGACCTGGCGATGGCCAATCCCTTGGCAGAGCTGGGATCAGTCCCAGGGCATGCAAGGGAGAGGGGGGGGCGTGTTGCTGCTTCATCGAGAATGGCCTTCCATCCTCAGCCCTTCAACCCCTGGCCTACCTTCCAGGGCAGCTTTTATTTTGGGTCCCCAGCCTCCCCCCCCCCCTATGGGCAAGAGAGGCAGAGAAAGCACCATCCAGCGGAGGAGGCTAGAAAGAGGAAAAGGACTCCAAGCCAGACCCTGCCTGGAGAGAGGAGTCGTGGCAGCCATACGGAGGGAGGGAGGCTCAGGGTTGGAAAGAGAACAAGAAGGACGGGAGAGGAAGAGGCAGCACAGATGTCCCCCCCCCCCAGCCAAGGTTGCCAGGAATCCGGGGCAAGGAGGCCGGAGAATGGAAGAGCATGAGGTGCAGCTGGACAGAGGCCCCAACAGCCAGTGGGGGGGGGAGGGCTCCCTCCTAACCAGGTACAGGCTGGTGGTCCCTCTGTTGGGAAGGCTTGTATTCCTGCACCTCCAAGGACCCCCCAGCTCTAAGGCTCTGCCTTGCGCCTTGCTCTGCGCGCTGAGAAGAGGCCACGGCAGACCCAGCCCGGGTGATGCAGTTCCACCCGTGCGCTCGTCCCCCGAGGGACGCGCAAACAGGTGCAAGCATGTGCTGACCGAGACCTGCGGTGCCCGGTCAGCAGAAGCGATGCAGCCAAGAGTTTTTTGCGGGGGAGACAGAGGGTCTGTGGGAGCTGGTCTTTCAAAGGCTTCCCTGTGCTGCCCCCTCCCCCCAATTCTGTGTCAAGCAGAAACCGGCGTTTACATGGGAGGCAGGGGGGACCTGGGGAAAGCAGCCCTGAGCATCTCCTGCGGCCAACAGGAAGGGGAGGGTCCTCCCAAGCCCCGGAGACCCTGCAGCTGGTCTGGTCTGCCTGCTGAGGAACTCTTCCTCTCCCGCCCCCCCCCCTGGCAGGCGGACCTGGCTGGCCGTAGAGTCCCTCCGACTCCCGCATCTCCTCGTTCATCCTGGCTAAGCGCAGCCTGCGGAGAAAGGAAAAAGAGCCTCAGGCCCCCTCAACGAGGGCCTGGCACACGGTCCCCACCTCTGCCCATCAGCCCTGCCCCCGTCGGGTCCACCTCGCGGAAGGGCCAGGCTGGCTTCCAGGCGCAGAGTCCAGGCCGTGTGCCTGCGAGCCCGGCCTTTCCCCAGGGGCCTCCCCGTAGAAGACGAAGCTCCGTCCTTACAGGGTCACGATGTCGGCGTTGGCGGCTTCTATGGCGACACTCAGGGGGTCCTTCCCGTCCTCGTCCCTGGCGTGCTGGTTTGCCCCCCTTTTCAGGAAGAGGCACACCTGTCTGTTAAAAGGGAACCAGCACAGCGGTCAGTTTCCTACAGGAAAGAACCGCGGCGAGATCGGCCGGTGCCTGCAGAGAAGCCTTCCGAGGAATCCGGCAGGGCCCCCGAGACCAGAAGACCTACCCAGTGTGCCCCAGAAGGGTGGCGTGGTGGAGCGGCCCTCTGCCCTGGGTGTCTCTCAGGTTCACATTGGCCCCGTTCTGGAGGAGGAACTCACAAGTGACCAGGGAGCCCTGAGGGGGAGAGGAGGGAGGTCCAGGCTAAGCTCTCGGCCGGAAGCGGGCCTCACCCTTCCCTTCCCCAAACTTGCAGGATGCAGCCCGAATCCTGTGCCCTTGGATCTGGCTGCCAACCGGGCCAGTGGGCAGGGCAGGGCAGGCAAAGCTCACCCCACGAACTGCCTGGATCAGCGGAGTGAAGCCGTTCTTCTCCTGGTTGCGCCAGTTGACCTCTGCCCCCTGCGCCAGGGCTTCGGCCATGTGGGGAAGACTCTTCTGGTAGGCCGCCTGGTACAGCTGCAGCCCTGCGACCCACAGCTTGGCATCCTGGGCAGCAGCAGCAGCGGAGGGGGAGGCCTCCCCCTGGCTTTCTCCCTCTGGAGGAGGAGAGGCACTTCCTGTCTCGCCGCTCTGCCCTCGGCCCGCCCGACAGCAGCTTCCCCGCCCTCCGCTTGGCTGGAGAGGGGCAGGCGGCCGGGGGGGGGGGCTGCTGCAGAGGAGGCTCAAAGGCAGAAGGGGCTGCTGGACATCTAAGACTTCTTACTTTAACTAGACATTTAAACACCCCCCACCCCCACCACCCTGCCTCCCCCCCCCCGTCCAAAACATGTTCCTGCTGACGCTCCCAGGCAAGCCCTGGGGGGAGGGATGGGGATCCCACCCAAGGAAAGGAGGTGAGGGTCCCCCCCACACACACACAGCGCCCCCAGCAGGAGCTCCTACCTGGTTCGTGGAAGACGCTGGCTGGGGCAACGGCTGCCAAACGCTCTTTGCTCTCCTCCCCACCGGCCTGGGAGGCCTGGGCGCTGCCCGGGCCTGTTTTAAGAAAAGGCCGTCCTTAGCAGCAGCCGCGGGTGTGGGGCACCTGCCCCGGCAGACTGGTGAACGCTGGGCCTGCAGCACGGGCACTCGCCCTCAGCTCGCCTGCCCCCAGAGCCTGGAAGGGGCCCAGGGAGGCCTCGGTGCCGGCTCTTCCTCCCCAACGCAGAGGGCAGAGCCGGCGCCACACCCAGAGCAGACTTACTACAAGGCGGATTTGAGGAGGAATCAAGTAGAATAAGAGCCAGTCTAATTCACTGAGACAGAAGAGAGACTCTTCTCACCTCGCCCAGCTGGCCCTCACACCAGTCGCTGGGGGCATGCAAGCTGGCATGGCTGGGTGCAGGCGGAAGACAGGAAGGGGGGAGGAGGAGGAGATCAGCCGGTTAAAAGCCCCATCGCGGCTTCTCCCTGGGCTTTGGCAAGCATGAATGGGATCTGGGGTTGCAAGGAGGGGATTTTTGCCCACCCTCCCCCCCACTGTACAAGATGGGGGGAGGGGGAGGGGGGTCTCAGCAACCAGCCTGGGTACCTTTTAGAGGGGCTGCTGTGCTTTCAGGGCTGCCTCGCTTCTTTGCCTCCTGGTTGGGGGTGAGGGCTGGCTTCCCCCCTGGGTCAGCGGGGGACACAAACCGCCGGTCCACGTACTTGGCTCTAATGTACTCTTCCTTCTCCTGCCTGCGTGCAGAAAACAAGCCAGGTGAGCTTCCGCCGGGCAGGCGCAACACCCCCCCCTGGTGAGCCAGCCGCCTTCTCCTGTGGGCGCTCGAGGGGCCGGCTGCAGGGACCGCGGGCGGGGTGTGGGGGTCCTGCCTCTTGCCCCAGAAGCAACGAAGGGCAGCAGGATGTGCATCTCGGCCCTTCCGCCCACAAGGCAGGAAGCCGGTTCCTCCCAAGGACACACAACAGCAGCCCTTCCCTGCACTAAAGTGGAGCAAGAAGGAAACGTTGCACAAGGGGAAGGGCACGCCTCGAAGGATGTGACATCCGGGAAAGAGTCGCATCAAGCTGTAGAAGACGCTCGGGGAAATGGCTCCTGTGATCCGACTCCAAACGCCTGGGGTACAGCCGCCCCCCCCCCGGTTCTCTGGGAAAGGCTACGGGGCAGAGGTGTCCAACCTTGGCAGCCCAGAATTCTGGGCTGAGCTGAAGTCCACAGGCCTTGAAGTGGCCAAGTTTGGACACCTCTGCCCCAATGCCGGGAAAGGGGGAACGACGGAGGAGGAGGACACCAGGGGCGAGACGTAGGGACTCGGTGACAGTGGCCAGGGGCAAACCAGTGGACGGCCGAAAGGACCAGGTCAGGGATGAATCCATCTATGTGCTCAAGAGTCAAGAACGCGACGGCGTACAGTCAATCAGCTTGATGTCTCTATTATGCAAGGTCTTCAAGAAGATTGACAGCGTGTTTGGGAGCACTTGGGTAGGAAAGCAAAGCCAGTATTTATTTATTTATTAATCAAATTTGTACAGCCGCCCATCTCACCAAAAGCAACTCTGGGCCATGTACAACAAACTTTACTTTGTCATGACAGATTAGTGTTATTACTGTGGGTTTTTTTTTGACAATTACTGGTTTAGTAGATAGGGAGAAGGCCACGGACATAACATACTATGACTTCAGTAAAGTAGTAAAAAAGTTTTCCATGATATTCTTATTTAAAAAATGATAACTATGAAGTAGATGATATAAGTGCTAAATGGGTTCCCAACTGGCCCAAGAACGATATCCAGGGAGTGATCATAAATGGCTTTCCATCAATGGGGGGGGGGAGACACCAAGCAAAGCGCCCCACACAGATTGTTCACTACTGACCACCTGGGCAGAGAGGCTGAGGAGCGAATCTGGGGCTGACGTTATCCCGGGGCTAGCAAGGAGCGCCACAGGTGGCTTCGTGGAGGGGCCCGACACTTCCCTTCCCTGGAGGGCCTCAGCCGGGCTACCTGGGCCTCTGCCTGAAGCAGGTCTTGCACTAGCCAGTCATTGGACTAGATGGTCTCTGAGGTCCCTTCCAACTCTCCAGGTTTATGGGGAATGGAGCACATAATCTAATGGGGGCCGTGACGGGTTTGAGGGAGAGGGAAAAGAAACCTGACCCCCCCCTCGCATGCAGGACGGTTTCCCCCCTGCGCCAAGTACCTTTGGCTTCCAGGATGGGGCTTCTTGGCTCCCATTGTTTCTCTGTTCGCTTCATACACCCTGTTTATGACATTGTTCCCCAATTCACACATCAGCTGTAGGGAAATCACAAAACATCAAGACCTAAGAGGGGGGGGCTCCCTGCGCTACCCCTGAGGCGAGGGTGTGGGGGAGGGGGGTGATCAGAATCCAAAAGTGCCCAGGGCTGATCTGGGCAGACGCCCTGCCCTAGCTGGGCCTCAGCCCCCCTCCCCCGACCGAGAGCCTGGGACTCCCCCTCCCGGACTCCCAGGGGCCTCTGCCATCCCCCTCCCCACAGACGGTACCTTCAAAAGCTCCGGCTCCCACGAATCCAGCGTCAGGGACCGGACCTTGGAGAAATGGACGCCCAGGCTCCTGCAGGGCAGACAGGAGGCACCGACTCAGGAAGGGGGCAGGCGGGGAGGGAGGGAGGGGCCCCGCAATGGCTGCTGTCTCTCGGAGAGCCCCGGGGGGGGGGGCTGCGCCTGCTTGCCCACCTGTGAATGCCCGAGCACTCGATGCACAGCGTGATGCCAAGGTTGATGCTGGCCCAGCGGGGGTCCGCCAGGCCACAGTCGCAGCACACCTCGTTGCCGGCAATGGCCTGGACCCTCTGGAGGGAGCCTTCCCCCTTCAGCGACTTCTCTTTGGACTCCTGGCTGGACTCGGGGATCCCTGTGGAGGGGGGGCGCTTCCTCTCCACCTGCGGAAGAGGCAGGAAGACTCTGGGGCTGGCCCTCCTCGGCCCCCAGCCCCTCTCCTGGCCCCCAATGGCTTGGCTTGCCTCGTGCCAGGCCAGAGCTAGTGCTGACCGCTCCACCCGTTGAGCCCCAGGCGGCAGCAGCAGGAGCAGCAGCTGAGGGTGCTCCTCCAGCCCTCAAGGCCTCCAGACTGGGGTAGGGCTGAGGTTGGAGAAGGCGGGGGGGGCACCCACCTCGGCCTCCTCCCCTTTCTCCCTGTAGGCACTGGCGATGCTGGTCTGCACAGCCTGGATCCACGCCTGCCGCAGCTTCTCTGAATCGGCCTGCAGGATGCAGCTCCTGCACGAGAGAGGCCCAGCCGGCCAGGCAGCTGAGAACTCCTGGGGCGCCTGGCTTTTAGCTGCAACTTCCCCCCCCCCCGCAACAATAAGGGTATAAAGGGGAAATCAATTCACACCTTACAGCCTTAATGTCGCCCCACCCCGCCCCAATTCACGCTGCTGAAGTTCAAGCCTTTTCCCAACACAATCCTGGCGTTTGGGGGGAGGGGGTTACATTAAGATAAAGTGGGAACAGCAGCAGCTTCCCGTCTGTAAAATCCTCCCACCATTTTTTTTTGGGGGGGGGAGCTAAACAACCGCATCCAGGGAATGTGGGGAGGGGATAAAGGCGGCTTTGGGAGGGGGCTTCTTGCGGAGTTAAGAGGTCCTCTGATCCCGCTAAAAGGAAGCTGAACGGAGGTCTCCCTTGCCCAGAAGCGAGAGGGGGGGGGGAGACCCGGGCTCAGTTCTCTTTCAGCCAGACTGACTCTGGAAAACGATCCCTTGGCCTGACTTAAGAATAAGAAGCCGAGCGTCTTTCAGCAGTGCCAAGGCGTCCTCCCGGAAGCCAAGATTCCTACCGGACACACTTCCACTGTTGCTAAGTCTGGTCAAGTTTCATCTCGGCTGGGAAGGTTGTTTCCTTTCTGGTTTAGCATACTGTGCAAATTCAAACTGGCCAATTTGTGCTTCCAAAAATTGCACAAGCCCAGAAAGGAATCACTTCAGGAAGTAATGGGCGAGACGGTCCCCTGGCTGTTCACCGAGTTCCACTCCAATCCCCCAGGAAATCAAGGGCCCCGTCTCCCATCCTTCCCTTCCGGCATCAGATGGCCAGAGGCCTCTGCTCTGCTTGACACCCCCCTCCCCCGCGGGGGAGAGGCCTCCTGGCTCCCCCTGGGGACCCCCGCCTGCCCCTGGGGACAGGGCCCGGAGGCGTTCAGGGCCAGGGGCCCGAGTCCTCCCACTCACTTGGTTGGAGAGACCACCTCGAAGCAGAAGCGCCTCTCCAGGTCCTCGCAGGGCTTCACCGAGCACAGCCGCAGGTCTTCAACCACCACGGTGGGCGCATCCTGGGGAAGGCAGGGAACGCCGAAAGCTGAGCTCTCCCCGCACAGCCCGGGCCGCCCCGAGAGGGAAGACGCTCAGAGCGGCAGCACCTGGGCAGCTGGGCGGGAGGCTCCTCGGCACCCGGCTGGGCCCGGCTGGGCGGCCGAGCGCTGGGCTCAAGCGAGCACAAGAGGGAGGGAGGGAGGGTCGGAGGGAAAGGCCAGGGGCGGCCCAACATGCCCGATGCCAAGCTGTGCCCAGCCAGGCAAGGGAGGGCTCCTCCTGAGCCAGGCCAGCCTTGCGCTTGCCGTGTGCGGGATGGGTGCCCGCCCACCCACCCGGCCCCACCCTTGTCCTGGGCCAGCTGAACAGCAAGCGAGGGCAGAGAGGGTGCCGGCTTTCCAGAACCATCTTTATTTTGCCCTTATTACTGAAAATAACCAAGCCAATGCGAGCCACTGCTCCAGACGGGGGGCCCAGCCCCTCCCCGGGCGGGTTCCCCAGCGCCCCTCGCGACGGAGGCCCCCTGGGACTCACCCTGAACTTCTTCTGGTAGACCAGCTGGTTGTTCTGGATGGAGAACCAGCGCCTGCGGCAGAGAAGGAGGCAGAGTCAGCAACGCCCTTCGGACCGGGAGACGGAGGACGAATCCACCCGGACTCCCTCCGGCTGACTCTGAGAGGCTCGACAGCCCCCTCCACGAGCCCTCGGGGGGGGGGGCTTTGTGTGTGTGTTTGTGCGTGTGTGTGTGTGAGAGACACTCAAACTCAGAGAAGGGCTGCATAAAGCAGGCAGAGGGGTGTGTGTGTCCAGGAGCAGCTTCTGGGCTTCCCCTCCTGAACTGCTTTTCGGACTCTCTGCGAATCTCTGGGACCTGGTTTATTCCCAGTGACGCCACGATGGGTGGCCGGGACCCAGAGGCTGCTTGGAAAAAGGGTCGAAGGCCGGGGGGGGGGGGACCGAAGGGGCAGAGAGCACAGGGGGAGAGCTAATGGGGGGAGCTGCACCCCTTTACCTTTGGGTTCTTTTCTGAACGCCCCACCCTCCCACCCCACCCCCGTAACAAATGACCACCCCCAACGCAGACTGAGCCGCAGCTGCAGGGGTCCCCCCACTGCCGGCCCCGGACCGACCGGAGGATTCCTTCCGCAGAAACAGTAACCCGACTGGCAGCCATGCCAGGCCCTGCTGCCCAGCTCAGCTGGCACTGGGCGGGTTAGCGTCAGGGCTCTCCCAGGAAACAAACTCCGGCCCAGCTCAGCTGGCACTGGGCGGGTTAGCGTCAGGGCTCTCCCAGGAAAGAAACTCCGGCCCAGCTCAGCTGGCACTGGGCGGGTTAGCATCAGGGCTCTCCCAGGAAACAAACTCCCCTTCAGCCCCCGAAGAGAGAGAAATGGCAGAAGCGGAACAAATGGAATGAGGGGAGGCCACAAAACTGGCAGGCAAAGTGCGCAACAACAACGGGGAAGATACTGCTACCACCGGGGGGGGGGGAGGAGAAAAACATTGAGTGGGGGGAGACGCGAGAAGAGTGGCTCAGAAGGCACCCCCCAGTCTGGGGATGGGGGAGCGCAGCTGCCATTGTGATTCAGCTCGGAGGCACCTCCCCCCCTCATCCTCAGCGGGAGGGAGTCTTCCCTGAACGGCCCACAGGGCGGGAGGGCTAAGCGCTCCTTGACCCTGACCCTGGGCAGTGCCTCTCCCCTCCGGTGCCTCCCCCCACTCTGTCTGTCTGTCTGTCTGTCATATTCAGGTGGCCACCCATCTCAAAAAAGGAGGGACTCTGGGAGGCATACAACAAAGCTAAAAGCAATAAAGATATTCAAACCATTATTAGTATTATTATCATGAAAAAACTTTATAAAAAGCATAAGGTAAAAGGAAAAATAAGAAAGCTATTGGGGGAGAGCGAGGTTAATGACCCTGGAGCCATTGAGACATCTGGAGAGGTAGAAGGGATGGAGCCAGACACACACACACACGCAGGGGGGAGTAGAGGCAATTGCTCCTCCATCCCGTTCAGCTATGGGGGGGGGGAGGCAGCACTTCTGGGCCTCAGAAAAGGGGCCGAGCGAGGAGGAGGGGGCAGGCGGTGCTCAGAGCCACGGCTGGCATGCTCGGCCACACAACCAGGGAGGAAGCACCAAGGAGGCACAAGCCGAGAGGTACCTGATGCCACTGGGGGGTTTCCTGTCATGTGGAGAAAATGAGGGAGGGTCAGAACAGAAGCAGGGGAGAGGCGGATGGAGAAACCAAAGTGAAAACAACCAGGCAGAAAACAAGCCGAGTGCTGGAGCAGAGCTGAGGGAGGAGGAGGAGGAGGAGGAAAGGGAGCCCATCTCAGTAGCTCAGCTCTTGGGCACGGCCCCCTACCCCCCACGGCCGGGCAAGAGGGGGCAGCGGCTGCAGCCACTGCCCACGTGACTCAGCCCCACCAGTGCACCCTACAAAGCACCTGGACGAGAGCAGCAGCCGTGGGCCCCTCGAACTGCCTCACCTGCGCATGCAAGCTCAAGAGAATATACAATAACAAGAGTTGGAAGGGACCCTGGAGGTCTTCTAGACCAGCCTCCTGCTCAAGCAGAAGACCCTATACTATTTCAGATAGATGGCTGTCCAATCCCTTCTTAAAAACCTCCAGTGACAGAGCACCCGCAATTTCTGGAGGCCAGCAGTTCCACCGGTTAATTGTCCTCACTGTTAGGAAGTTTCTCCTTAATTCCAGGTTGCTTCTCTCTTTGATTGGTTTCCACCTGTTGTTTTTTGGCCTGTCTTCAGGTGCTTTGGAGAAAAGGTTGACCCCGTTCTCTGTGTTAGCTCCCCCAAATATTGGAAGACTGCTGTCATGTCACCCCTGGTCCTCCTCTTCATTAAACTAGACAGACCCAATTCCTGCAACGGTTCTTTGTATCTTTTAGCCTCCACCCCCCTCCCCGATAATCTTTGTTGCTCTTCTCTGCTCTTCTCTTTCCAGAGTCTCATCATCTTTTCTACATCGTGGTAACCAACACTGGATGCCGTATTCCAAGTGGGGTCTCACCAAGGCCTTACAAAGCGGTACTAGAGTGAAGGGACCCTTCCTCATGTGCTTTTGCCAAGTGAGGAAGACCCCTCCCAGGAAACGAGGCTGTCCCTCCAACTCACCCAACGGGTCAGCATCCCTGCCTCGGGCAAACAAATCCAAGGGCTCTGGAAATACAATCCTGGTGCTTTGCCTTTAGAAACAGGCCCAACCTCAGAGCATCCCTTGGCAAGCTCCCGGCGGCCTCCGTCTGCCCCTCTGCTCCAGGGAGATGGTTCGGGGCCCACGGTCGTGCCAAATGCAGGCACCCCCACAGTCCCTGGCCTCCTCCTCCAGCAGCTGCTCTGATGCCTTGATCTTTGCCCCCTCCCCCAGGGGCTCCTAACTAGCCTAAGGAAGGCTAGTTACCCCTCCCGGTCTCAGGGACCCCTCTGAGCGATCCCATCGCCCTGCTCTTCAACCGCCAGAGGGCTGTGCTGGGATGCCGTCCAGAGTTGCGGGAGGGGGGGCTCTCTCCCGGGGAGCAAAGAGGCAGAAAGAGGGCGAAGGCGGGCCCTTCCCTGGCAGTTCGCAGGGTGGATCTAATCGTTATGCAGGCAAGGGCCTTAGCCTGGCAAGATTTCTGCCTGTAGGCCAGCAGCCATAAGGAAACTGCTCTGAGGGAAACTCTCTCGGCTCCTCGGGCCTGGCATGGAGGGTGATGGGGGCACCCCAAAGTCGCAGCGCTCCGAGAGGCCGGGGCAGCTGGCCTGCAAGCCCCACATGCCGGGCGAGGGAGAGCCGCTGGGTGCTGGGGAGGAGGGGGCTTGGGGCTGCTGGTCAGTGAGTCACGCTCCCCTGTATGGCGCCTGCCCTCGGGGCTCCCTTTGAGGGAACGGCCTCACCTGTTCCAGGTCTTGAAAGCGTTACTGGCTCGCTTGAAGAGGTAGCCCTCCATGACGATGCCGTTCACCGCATCGACGTTGTACTCGAGCTTCAGGTCGTCGCTGGAGAAGCCCTGGCACAAAGAGAGGACCCCCGTCAGCCTCTGCAGGGCAGCCCGGAGCTGCTTCTCGGCTCACCTGGCAGCAGCCTGAGGAAAGGGCAGGGAGGACTCCAGGCCGAGGACAGGGCCGGGTGCCCAGGAGCCTCCAGCTCACTGCCCGGGTCCCCCACACTGACCACAGGCTCCCCTCTGGATCTCCTCGTGAAGGAGAGGCTGCCTGGTCAGGCAACGAAGTCTGCAAGCAGACCACCACACTCGGTGCACACCGAGGACTCGTGCGCTGCGGAGGCTCTCCTCTATCGGCACAAGGAGACTCGCAAGTGGGGGGGGGAGTCCCCTCCCGGCCATTGCTTTGGCATTGCCCTACAGCTAGAAAAGCACCCAGAGGCTTCAATGGGTCGGGAACAGGGCAGGAGCCGCGGCACCGATGGATGCACCTCATCACGCCCACACAGACCTTGCAAGCTGCGCTGGCTCAGTGGGCTTCCGGGTGCGACTGAAGCTGTTGGGGGCCACGTTTAAAGCCCTACCAAGGGCAGGGGGCCACTTTCTCCCGAGAAGGTCTGCCCGCTCCCGTGGGCAGGGAGGGCATGCGACTGGTTCCTCCTCCTCCAAGTCTTGTCATCTTATAAGACTTGTGCCTTTTCTGTGGCTGCCCCTGTTCTCTACGACGACCTCCGACAGAGGCGAGCCAGAACTCTCCCCCCCTTTAGGGAAGCCGTGAAGAAGAATTACGGCCCCCTGGGTGGGAGTCCTCCAGCCGGCTCTCTTGGGTGCCGCTCTGCGTTCGAGCTCTGCACATCTATCAAACGTCTCTCCCTCCCTCCCTGCTGTCTATTTATCTGTCTGTCTGTCTGTCATCTATATCTATTTTATTAAATCTCTTTAATCTTGCTTTGAAGCAACTCTGGGTGGCTTGTACCGTATTTCCCCCCAAATAAGACCTAACCGGAAAATAAGCCCCAAGGCGTCTTTTGGAGCAAACATTATATGAGACCCGGTCTTATTTTCAGGGAAACACGGTAGCATTAAAAGCAGCAGAACCATAAAATGTCCCAATGCTGCTTTTTCAAAAGGCGGCTGGACTTTGTTTTTCCTCATGCAAGAGGCGAAACGCCTTCAAGGAGAAACAAAGGCCAGCTGCCTTTTGAAAAAGCAGCACCGGGACAACCCTGACCTGAATGACTGAGAATCTCCACAGACATAAAGCTATCAAAAAAATTAATATTTCTAAAAACAATAAAAATGGAATTACAATCCAAAGTAAAGTTACGGTTAACAGATGGGGGGGGAGGGAGGGAGCAGGGTTCATTTAGCAGCCGGGCTACCGGCTGGTCAGCTGCAATGATTCGCTTGGCAGCCGCGGCGATCACAGAATGGGGCAAAACTCACTTCACCAATTTCTCACAGCCACATAAATTCTGGACTCAATTGTGTGCTCATAAGACGAAGACTACCTGTATAACCTAGAATAAGTATAAAACAGTAATTCAACCTTAAAAAAAATCTGTTTGGGTGGGAATGGATATGGGAGGGTGCGCACTGAAAGAAGAATTAATTAATAGAGGAATAGAATTAATAGAGGCATTAATAGGGGGATAAAACCAAGATCAAGATAGCATCAAGGTCACGCGAAGTTCTAATGCCACTTTATAAGGCCTTGGTTAAGACCACACTTGGAATATTGCATCCAATTTTAGTTATCACGATACGAGAAAGATGTTGAGACTCTAGAAAGAGCGTAGAGAAGAGCAACAAGGATGATTAGGGGATGATTAGGCTAAAACATATGAAGAACAGTTGCAGGAATTGGATATGTCCAGTCTAACGTAGAGAAGGACCAGGGGTGACATGATAGCAGTATCCCAGTATTTGAGGGGCTGCCACAAAGATGAGGAGGGGGTCAACCTATTTTCCAAAGTACCGGAAAACGAGACAAGAAACAATGGATGCAAACTGACCAAGGAGAGAAGCAACCTGGAATTAAGGAGAAACTTCCCAACAGCGAGGACAATTAACCAGTGGAACAGAAGTTGCCTCCAGAAGTTGTGGGTGCTCCATCATTGGAGACTTTTAAGAAAATACTGGGTAGCCATTGTCTGAAATGGTATAAGGTCTCCTGCTCGAGCAGGGGGTTGGACTAGATGACCTCCAAGATCCCTTCCAATTCTATCATTCTATCTTAGGATGCATGGTGTGTGTGTGTGTGTGAAGAAGTGCCATTTTTTCTTAATCCATCAACCACCTCCACCCTGATGCTTCCCCACTGGGGCTTCAGGGCAGCCGGCAGAGCCAGGGGATGAGATGTTCCAAAGGGCAGGAGCCACGGCGGAGAAAGCCCCTCTGGGACCCTGCCAGCAGAAATTCCGACTGGGTGGGCCGCAGCATGCCTCCTCTGCAGCCACACGGGCCATTCCCACTGGGGGTGAGACGGTCCATCAAGTAGCCTGCACCTCTGCCTGGGAGGGCTTTCAAGGGGATCACCAACACCCTGAATTGCACCTGGAAGCAGTCCGGCAGCCGATGCAGCTGGCAGAGCAATGGTGTAACAGGGGCCATTCTTGTGGCCCCCCCAAACTGCCTGTTTGTTGTAAGACAGCTGTATTTTTGGTTGAGTTGAATAGAATAGAATAAATAGGATAGGATAGGATAGAAAATAGGAAATAATAGAATAGGAAAATAGAATAGAAGCTGGAAGGGACTTTGGAGGTCTTCTAGTCCAGCCCCCTGCTCAAGCAGGAGAACCTATACCATTTCAGACGACTATCCAGTCTCTTCTTAAAAACCTCCAGTGATGGAGCACCCACGATTTCTGGTGGCAAGCTGTTCCACTGGTTGAATATCCTGTCAGAAAGTTTCTCCTTAACTCTAGGTTGCTTCTCTCTCTGGTCAGTTTCCAACCATTGTTTCTCGTCCTTCCCTCTGGTGCTGTGGTGAACAACCTGACCCTCTCTTCTTTGTGGCAACCCCTCAGATACTGGAATACTGCTATCATCTCTCCCCTATTTCTTCTTTCTTTAGATCAGCCAGTCCCGCAGCCGTTCTTCGTATGTTTTAGCCTCCAGGCCTTGGATCATCTTAGTTGCTCTTCTCTGAATTTTTTCCAAACTCTCGACATCTTTTATGTGATATGGTGACCAAAATTGGCTGCAGTGTTCCAGGTGTGGTCTTACTAGGGTTTTATAAAGCGGTACTAATACCTCGCGTGATCTTGATTCTATGCCTGTTTATACAACCCAGGATTGCATTAGCTTTTTTCCACTAGGACTCTAACCCTAACCCTCTTATAGTTAGTTTTTAAGCCAGGTCTCGCCCAATCTGTATTTGTGCCTTTGGTTTTTCCTGCCTAAATGTAAAACTTTACTTTTCTCCACATTGAACCTCATTTTGTTGGATAGGGCCCATTGTTCAAGTTTGTCAAGATCTTTTTGGATCCTGAGTTTGTCTTCTGGGGTGTTGGCTACTCCTGACAGTTTGGTGTCATCTGCAAATTCGATGAGTTCCCTTTCAATTCCCTCATCTAAGTCATTGATGAAGATACTGAAGAGTCCTGGGCCTAAGACGGAACCTTGTGGTATCCCACTGCTAACTTCTCTCCATGTGGATGTAGTGCCGTTGAGGACTACTCGTCGAGTACGGTTTGCCAGCCAGCTACAGATCCATCTGGTGGTGATGTTATCTATTCCACCTTTTTCTAGCTTACCAAGGAGTAGGCTGTGGTCTACTTTGTCAAATGCCTTACTGTAATCTAGGTATCCTACGTCCACTGCGTTTCGCTGGTCTACTAGTTTAGTCACTTTATCGAAAAACGAGATGAGATTGGTTTGGCATGATCTGTTTTTAACAACCGTGCTGGCTACTAGTTATGACTTTGTTTGCTTCTAGTTGTTCTACATCCTAGTTGTTCTATTGTATGTCTATACGTTGTACACTGCCCAAAGTCACACAGTCTGAGGGGGGGGGGGTGTGACCTTGTAGATCTTGAAGCCAACCATCCTTCTTTCTTGCAGAGAGGCGGCAGGCCCCTAGCTGTGTCTGTCCAGATTATTTTGCATGGTGCTCAGAACAATTCCATGCTCTGGGCATGCCAGTTTTTCATGAAAAAAGAAAAAGAAAATAAAAATCAGAAGAGAGGCAGAGAGAGGCTAGGCGTGGGCACCACGGTGCCCGTTCCTTTCCTGCCCACAAAGTGCCGGATCCATCCCTGCTCTTCCCAAAGCCTCATGGCAGAACTGACCACACCGTTTCCCCTTCACGAAAACCAGGCATGGGGCGGCTGGGAGCAGAGCCAGGGGAAACCATTAATGATCCGGATGGCCCTGAATCGAATCCAGCAAATATGGAGAATTAAAATGTTGTGTTTCTCCTTAAGATTAAACCTTTATAACCATCCCAAATTACATTTTCATTCCTTTAGCACTCTGAAGGATTATTCTGCTCCTTTTCCCATTTTCAATGTTTTATTGATCCCTGCATAAATACTTTTTTAAACTGCCAGCGAGGTATCAGCCGTTACTTCTGTTTTACCCGGCATGGCAGGAAAAGAACGGAGGATTTACCAGCAGCCCTTGCTTCAAGGTGGGACCCCAGGACCCTCTCTGGAGAACACGCAACCCCCGGGGCAGAGGGCTGGGGGGCTGGGCCCCTGAACCAGGCCGGGGTCATTTTCCCTGGGTGTCAAGGCAGCGTCTGGCCAAAAGCCACGGAAATGCCCCATCCTGCTGCTCGGCGTCTCAGACACCCGGGGAGCAGGTGCTCTGCCTCTCTACAGGGACATCCAGACCCCAAAGGGCGATGGCACTCGGCATCAAGGGGACGGGCCTTGGGGCAGTTAACCTGGGCGATGACGGAGGCCTCCCCAGGCCACCCTGGCCCCACCTGCAGTGGAGGGGGCAAAGCTCCCCTGTCCTCCACACAGCGGCCGCCCCGTCCCCGCCAGCCCCACTGAGAGCCGTCTCTGACAGGGTGAGACGGAGGTTTGCTCCGCTGCCACCAAAGGCGGGGGTGGGTGGGTGGGTGGGTTTCCCCAGCCAAGGCTGCTCTTCTGTGGATCCCCCGCACGCAGGTGCCCTGACCCGCTGGGGGCAGCTGGCCCTTGACCCGCAAGAGCCCACAGGTGGGGCAGGCGCTCCCGGCCGGCACGCCCTCCGGTACCTTCTGCTGAATGGTGGAGTGCTTCTGCTCCATCTCCTTCTTCTCCCTGGCCGCGTCCAGAGCCAGCTGGTCCAGCTGCGGAAAGGACAAGAAGGAAGCCCACAGAGCCTTGGGTTTCGTGCGCCTGCGCCCGAGGGGAGCTGCCCTTCCCCGGGTTTACCTGGACAGGTGAGGAGGCCCTGCCCCTCTCCCACCGCGCTGGGTCAAGCTCTGCCTCTCTCCCTGCCTTTCTCGGGGGGGGGGCTGGAGTCCAGGGAGCCCCGGGGTGCCGAGCACATGCGGCTGGACTGGCGCATCGCTTCGGGCTGGAGGAAAGGGTGACTCATGCAGCCTTCGCAGCCTCGGCTGCCTGGCCAGAGCCGCTGGGAGAGCAGCAGCAGCAGCGGAGGCAGCAGAGCTGGGCTCTCGCCACGGTGCAGGAGTGAAGCTCCTGCCAGCAGCTGAGGGCTCGGGGACTTCTGGACCGACCTCAACCCCACCTGAGGTTGCCAGGAGCAGCCGCAGCAAAACCCTCCAAGGCCGGGAGAGCAGAGGCGCCCTCTTGGCCTCGCACTGCACCCCCCCACTGGAGGCAAGAAAGGGGAGATGCTCTGGCAGCAGGAAGACGGCCGCAGAAACGTGCTGCCCTTGGGTCGTCTCTGTCCCCTCATCGGCTGACTTTCCGCCCTCGGGGCTCGCCCCCCCCCCACAGCCCTGCCTCTGGGGGCACCCCTGCCTCCGCTTCCCTCCCTCGTTACCTGAGCGCCCAGGTCCTTCATGTAGGGCCCCAGTTCACTGAACAGGTCGTAGCCTTGGTGGAAGAAGGCCAGGTGGGCACACATGAAGGACAGCATCTGCGGGGGGGGGGGGAGGAGAGGGGAGGGGGGGAGAGGCAGATGAGGCGGCCGGCCCCTCTCCAACCTCGCAGGGGGAGGAGAGGCTGGGACAGGGGGACACAGGAGGGCGGCAGGCGCTTGAAACACCAACACCCGTGGAAGCCACCTCCGTCTTCACTGAGCCCCAGTTTGAGCACTTCAGGGATAATGGGCTAGGTAGTTCCTCTACAGGTTGTAGAGGCCGTATATCAGATGACCCACCCACCCGACCCGATTTTGCGACCTCTTTTATGGCACATTAAGCCAGCTTTTCGTAACACGAACCAACGGATCGCTATGGGCGGTTTTGCCAAAAAACAGAAATAAATGCCGGGTTTCGGCAAAACCACTGTAAACCACAGTCGTGTGACTGTGGGACACAGCAAACCATGAATGTGATCACAAGAAAGGGTGTGTGTGGGGCTGTCCATCAGAACATGGTCGCAGGCCCCCTTGGGGAGTCCTGTGGGGCCACCAGCACTTTCCACTGCGCAGTGAAGCCACCTACCGACTTCAGGATCTCCGACCGCCTCTTTGATTGGAGAACGTTGATCTGGGAGGGAGAGAAAAGCCCCTTTGCTTCGCTGAGTGAGGAGAGAAGAGGGCGGGGAGGCAGTGGACGGCGGGCAGCCCCTGCCTTGGGGGGGCGAGGGAGGGGGGGTCTGGAAAAAGTTCCCCATTGCTCCCGAGGGAAGCTCAGCGGGAATTTCAGGCTCAGGAGGAAGGCAGGCAGGCAAGGTGACGGTCAAGCCTCACCAGGGAACTGACCAGTCAGCAGGGCTGCCCTCTCGCCTCCCAGGACCCCTCGTGGCAAAGACCCCCACTTCACCCAGCCCCCTCTTCCCCCCCCCCCCGGAGGCCTCTTCATCCAAAGGAGGCCTTCCTCCTCCTCCTCCTCCACAGGAGCCGGCTGCCTGGCTGTTCCCTGCCCCTCCCCTCCACAGCCAAATCAAGCAGGACCCCCTGCTCTGTCCCAGGGCTCCCCAGCCCTCTCTGGGCGGACGCCCCCCCCCCGGCTCACCTGCAGCACGTAGTCCAGAGCGATGTGCCGGAAGCACTTCCGGGTGGCGGTGAGGATGTTGGTGGCCTCCTCGACTTCGTGCTGCTTGTTCCTGGGCGCCTGGGCGTTCTTGGCCAAGGCGTTCTCCTTCTCCTCGCTCACTTTCTCAAACTGCTTCTTGGCATCTTTGAACTTCCGTATGTCTCTAGAGCGCGTGGAGGAAATAAAACGGCCAGGTCCCCTCCAGCCTTTCCCACCACAGAGCACCGCCCTGAGCGGGATTCAAGGGGGGGGGGACCCAGTCCTTTCCCCAAGAGATTCGACGGGGGGCTCTGTCTGCGTAGAAAAAGGGCGCAAGGGATTCTTGGTGCAAGCAGGGTCACGAGAGGGCACCCTCCAGAACGGGCTGAGCAACGGGCGGGCGGCTGGCCTTCAGGACGTGGGCCGCCTGAGCTCCTGGAGGAAAACATCAAACTGCCTCCCACCTCTTGAAACCCCCCCCCCACCAGGATGACCTGGAAGACTCCCGGCAAAGCCGCACCCTGCACAAAAGGGGTCCCAAACAAGGGAGTTGTGCTTTCGGCCTTGCAGCGACACCAGAGCCGGCACACACAATCACGGACACTCCTCCCCCAGCACTTTTGGTGTCCTTAAGTCTGCCCTGCGCTCTCCTCTCCCCCCTTGTGCACAACTTCTCCCTTGGCCTCAGCAGAGCCAAAGCAGAGCCCTGCCGGAGTCCCTGAGAGACCTGGGAATGGGAGCAGCCCCCGCTTCTCTCCAAGGCAGACTGGCTACACCTGTCTGGGAGCAGCCGTCTGCATCACAGGTGAGGCCAAACTCAACTGCTCCCCCCGCCCCAGTTCCTAACAAGGAGTGTTTGTTTCAGAGAGGGATGCGTGTGTGTGTTTGTGTGTGTGGAGACAGGGCACCGTCTGCCCTTCCAGCCTTCGGCCGGCCCAGCGTGAGGGCCTGCCATCCACTTTGAGCCAGGCTCCCATCACGCATTTTGCCGTCACTTACTCTTTAACGAACATCTGAAGCTGTGCTTTAATGGACCTTTGGGTCTGGTCAAAGAGGATCTGAAAGGGGAAAAAGCTCAGGCCGAGAGAAGCACCTGCCACACAGCCACCATGTTTCATCTCCTGCTCTTAGGCAGAAGCGTCTGTTACTCTCCATGTGGGCAACAGCCCACTTTAAAAACAAAAACAACAACAACAACAAAAACTCCCCTGCTATAATTTGCCTTTATTAATAGTTTTGTCCTCTTGCATTGCAACATCTCTTTATTTATTTATTTGGCTTTTACACAACTTTCATTTTAGCACACTGTTTTAAGTGGACGGCAGTGCAATAAACTGAGTCCAACCTACAGATGCAACATGTTGAAATCGGCCAACTACAGGAGGAGGCCTCTCCAGCCATTTCGCAGCCCTTCCTCCTGGCTTGCTGGGACCACCTCAGGCCACAATGGGTTACTCCCCCCCCCCGCACATGAGCCTGAAGCCCTGAAGGGCAAAGCCCTCCGTGGGGCCATGGCCGGGGGGGGGGGGCAGACGGCCTGGGGCCCCCTTCCCCTCTGTCTGTGACCCGGGGTCTGGCTGCTGAGCGGGCAGCAGCCTGGCGGACTCTGAGCTGCTCTGCTTTGCCAAAGAGGGAGAGAAGAGCGGCCAGCTTAACTAAGGGGACTCGCTCGGAAGAAGCCCAAGACGGCTTCAACCAAAGGGGGGCCTCGCAAGCAAAACCCCACTGAATTGGCTCAACACCCTCCCGTCCCCCCCCCCCAGCCTAAGCTCTCTCCCCAAGCAGCTTCCCCCTTCACTGAACCTTGTTGGCTCCACTTGGGAGTTGCAGAAGGATATTTCCCATTAATGGAGAGTCAGCTGGGATTTAAGAGCCACCCCTCCCTCCAAGTGTGGCCCTCTTGGGCTCTGCTCCTGCCCACATCAAGACCTCCTTTCCCACAAGCCTGCATAATGAAGGAGACATTTCAAAACTCCGGCTGCCCCCCCCCCTCGCCCATCCCATGCGTTTCGGAGGGAGGGGCAGGGCAGTGTTCCAGACGGGAGGCCACGGCAGCAGGAGCCCCGTGCCACGAGCAGCGTTCCAGGAAGTCTGCTGGAAGAACTGAGTCACCGCTCGCCATGCGAGTTCACAAGCAACTTTAAAAAGAGGCACCCGAAGTCCACGAAGGGCATCCAGACGTGGTTACAGTCAACCACTCACTTATCAGACATGTTTCACCTTCTGCCTCAACGAGGTTGCTCCCAAAACTTACCGTGTGGTAATTAATCATCTCCTGGAGGCTGTCGGAGAACTTTGACAAGCTGCCCTAGGAGGGAAAAAAGGAGGGATGAAAAGCAGCCCCCAACAGAAGGGGCCCAGCATCTCCTTCTGAAGACCCAAGGGGCTCCCTCCCACCCCCACCCACCCACCCCCCCCCAGCATCCAGGCTGACGGCTGCACCCTCCAGGGACACTGAGGGCTGAAGGGGCAGCCGTGCCTTGCCTGAGCCTCTGAGGAGGCAACCCCGGGAAGTCCCAGGAGCCAAGGAGAGGCTGGCCTGACCTGGCCGCCCTGGAGCTCAGCTCTTTCCCCCTCCTGGGCCCAGATCTGGACGGGAACCTCCCCCCCCCCCCCCGCCACCACTTACCTCCACCAGGTCATCCCTGCTCGAGTAATGGGCCAGATCCCGGAGGCCATGGATGAACTGCTTGTTTGCCACACAAAAGGCCTTCCCAGTGTCAATCATGGCAATGCAGAGCTTCACCAGCTGGAAGAAGAGCAAATGGCCTCAGGCCCTGCCTCTGAGGGCCGAGAGCCCAGGGCGAAGGTGGGGCAGACCTCCCCCAGCAAGGCCTGGATGGAAGTGGGACGCCCGTGTCGCTCTCTGCTAAACTGGGGGCCGCTTCCCCCCTTTCTTGCCCTTCCGCCATGCTCTCCTTTCTGGGTGGGCGTCTTGTGAGTCCTGTTGGGTCTCTCCTTTATCCCCCCAGTAAAATCCCGAGATCCCTCAGCACCATCCTGGAAAGCCAGGCTGAACTCAGGTCCTCCGTCTATCCCCCCCCCCCCGTATCTCTGTCTCCCCAGAGAGGGAGGCGACTGAGGGACATCGAGGTCCAGGGCATCCACCTACGCAGATGGCCCTGCCTGGACCGGCAGGCTCCCACTCTCAGCTGCTCTGGAGGACCCAGGCCAGCCCATGGGACCCTCCCCAAGGACCAAGGACACCCCCCCAGGGGGCTCGCCGCCTGAAGCCCTTCCCTCCCCCCGCCCCCCAGGGCTGAGCCTGGGCCTCTGCTCATTCCGGGCTCCAACTGCCCCTTTCGAGGGAGATCTTCCCCTTTCCTGCCAGTTCTTTATTCCGGGGCAACGTGACTCACCCATCTGCCACAAAGGGGAAGCCAAGGCCGAACTCAGGTTCCTTCGCAAGAGAGCTGCAGGCAGAGAGCCTCGGTTTCCCCCCCCCCAATGTCTCAGACCCCCCTCCCCGACATCTGTCTCTGTCCTCAACTTATAGCAGTTCAGGCAATGACTGTTTAAAGTCACAACAGCACTGAAAAAAGTGACTTATGGCAATTTTTCACACAACTGTTGCAGCATCCCCATGGTCATGTGACCAAAATTCAGACGCTTGGCCACTGACTCATATTTATGACGTTTGGATCGACATATCCCACACATAACCAATCGATCTGTGGCCAATGAGCTTCATCAACTGGGGACCGGCCACCCACCTTCTCATGGCCAGCCAATCTGGGGGTTCCCAGCCCTCCCCCCCCAAGAAAGCCTCGACACATTTCGCTCTGCTAGCAGAGGAACGTCCGTTTACCCCTCCCCATCCCTGGCCTTCCGATTCACTTCTTTGTGGGTCTTAAAGGTCTAATTATGTCCCTCTCCGACTCTGGGGGTTCGCTTTTTAAAAACACATCGCAGTTTTTATTTATTACAATTTTTAACGTTTAGACCGACTAAGTCCATTTGTTGTGCCAGATAACTATGTTTCAAAAGCTGCTGGGGGTTGTGGCCCTGCCTGCCGTGGTCACCAGAGTCCCTCTCCCACCCACCCAGCAGAAGCAGCCCAGGTGAGGCCCTCACTTATCCAGCAGCCACCAGCCGTCCTGCTGCAGAGAAGCCCAGCAGGGCTCCAGAGTTGAATAAAAGGAACAGCCGAGATGACAAATGGCCGCTCGCCACGGAAACTCCGTGCCTCGGGTGGTTTTCTGGCTAGCGGTCCAGAGTCTTATTGCTGGACTGCAACAATGCAATTCGCTTATCCCGAATGGCCCCAGTTCAGGCACAAACCCTCCATGCTGGCGGAGGAACGGCAAGGAGGGAAGAGACAGGAACAAGCCGGGGGCCGAGGCCAGTCAGGGGACAACAAGTCTCCTAAGCAGCACCTCAGCCCAGGCCACAAAAGGCCATTTCGAATCCAAGAGAGGATGCCCCAATTAACGCCCTCTAAGTCAGGGCAGGGAACTCCTGTCAGAGTTTCCACGATTCTGCATTTGCGCCAAACACAGACGGCCTCTGGCCATAACTGGGACGGCGCTCGCTTGCTAGCGCTCCGCCAGCTGTGCGGGGCTCAATATCCCTCTTGGAAACTATACTGTAGCTGTACAGACCCCTCAAGGGGTCACTGGGGCAGATGCAGCCTAGAGACTTTGGTAAGGGGAGGCAGGCGAAAATCTTGACCGTGGCCGCCCCCCCCCCCATGAAGGAAACGGAGCCAAGTCGGAGGCAGGATTCCACCCCTGGACGGATTCGCCAGTGGTGAACAGCCTACCCGAGAGTGGTCTATAAGGATCCGCACTGGCGGAGGAGGCACCAGCGGGGAAACAGGGCTCTGTCCTGCGCCCGGCGCCCTTTGACAGATTTATAAACGGGGGACAAAACCCCGACTTCCCTGGCGTCCCTACCGGCTTCTGTCTCTTGACCAGGGCTGACCCCTCCTCTCCCCACACTCTCTCACTCAGCTGAGCGCAGCGCAGACCCTGGAAGAGCCCCACCCACAACAGCAAAGCCTCTCCAGACCGGCTCCCGGGGCCAGGAGGAAGGAAGAAGCTGCCTGCATTTCTGAATGCCTTCCACGCTCCCCAGACAGCATGCCAGGCACCAAAGAGGGGCAGGACTCTCACCAGCCTCTTCTAAGCTTCCTAGAGATTAAGGACAGGCCTTTTGGCAGTACGACTGGCACCCTGCCAGCTCGCCTACTTCTGGGCAAGTGTGAATGGTGGGGCCTACAAGCCCTGTCACCACTGAGGGAAAGAACTGCTTATCCAAGACTTGTGAGCAGCACGGAAAGCAGAAGTGGGGAGAAAGTCCCTCGGAGGCTGCACTTCCATGGGCCTGGGCCACAGGGGAAGCGTTTACCTCCAGTCCTCAGGCCTCCAGCTGGCCTGCAGGAAGCCCTTGGGTGGGGGGGGGGGGGGGCAAAGACTTCCCAGAACTGAAAAGACAAAGCTCAGCACGAAAGGTGACGTGCCCCTCCAGAGCCTCAGCCAAAGCTGCACCTCCTCCACCCTGCGGTCCTCACACCTCTTTCTCCTGCACACAGGAGAGCAGCGACCCCCAAGGGGCAGAGCAGCTGCTGGAGGGCAGATCTCACAAGTCGGACGGAGGCGTCAACATGGAGAAGACAACAAATGTTACTCAGTGTCTCCACCCTGCGCCAGCCTGGAAATGCAGAGGTCTTGAGCAGCTGCTCACCGGCTGAGCAGGCTCAGGCTAAGCCCAAGTGGAGTGGAGTGGAGTGGAGAGCAGTCCACAACAGGTTGGCCGATTCTGAGGTGCTTCCCTTGCTGGTTCTCGTGGAGCCTGTGTTCCCCGTGAAAGAGCAGTCTGTACTGGCACCTCCTGCAAGGCCAGCAGGGTGGAAACTGCGGCCAGGAGGCCTTTGCCTGGCTGCAGCCGGTGTATTTCACTTGTGTTAAGTGCTGCTTTGCTATCTTTGTAAGTACCTGAGATGTGATCCAATCAAAATACCAGAGTGATTATGGTCATCAATAAGCCAAGCCCCTTCTACCCATTATTTAACTGGATGTGCACCGATTTTATGGAGGAAGGTCTTCATTTGCAAATACTTCCCCCAAATGGCACCCCAGGTTCAGCAGCAAAAAGAAGGCAAGCTTTGAACATATGTCGAGAATAGGATACGAGGGCGGCGTCCAATTCTAAAGCCAGCATGCAAACTGCTGCCCTCGTGCAAATTGCCAGACGGGGTTCCCATCTATCTCATGGCAAACGGGACTGCCAACCAGGCCAGCTATTTCGTGAGGCTTCCTCCGAGCCAACCTTCCTTCCAAAAGGGGATCCGCAGAGGGAAACACAACCGGTGTGTGCCAAAGGGAGCGGAGGAGCCCAGCGAAGAGCACGCGAGGACAGAGTTCCCAGAATTGAAAAGAAGAGTTACAAAATGCAGAAGGAAAAGCGGAGGCGGGTGGGCGATCCGGAAGGGCTCCATTGCCCCCAGTGGGCAAGGGGGAGCCCCTCGACTCGGTCCCAGAGCCGGGTTTGCTCACCTTGTCCAGCTTCAGCTCCAGCTCAGTGACGTCTCCTTCCACATCTTCCAGGGCAGCCCTGCAAGGTGGGACATGAGATTTCATCAGCACTCATTTGCGCTGCCTTCAGTCCGGAAAAGTCCCAATGATTAACTACCCAGGTAATTTTTTTACAAAGGGGAATCAGAGCTGCACCGATGTCCCAAGCAGAGGGAAGCCACCGTCCGGCCTGAGACCGAGAGCCTCGGGGGACCCCCGGAGAGGCAGGACAGGGCCTCCAACGGCTCAAGCCCCTTCCTCATCTGACCCAAGGCTTTCTGAATCCCTCTCCGGAGGAGTCTGCCCTCCTGCCTCTTAATCCGGGCCTTTCGGGAGCGAAGGAGTCAGATGCTCAGCAGCGGCAGCAGCGGCAGCAGCGGCAGCTCCTCCTTTCCGCAGCTCCCTTGCACGGTGTGGATGCATCATCACCTCTCCGACCCGGGCACCCTCCCCGGGGTGGGGGGGGATGAGGAGCAAGGAGGGGCGGTCCTGCGGGGTCGAGGAGAAGCCCGGAGCAGGACCGCTTCTCCACCACCTGATGAACGCACCGGGAGCAGGACCCTCCTGGGGGCGACTCGGGGCTTCCCCCCCCTTGGAGACGCCCCCCCCAAAATGGGGGGGGGGGGAACGGCGTGGCGGCGGCCCGACCCGCGCTGGGCGAGAGAGCCTTTGCGGCCCGGCGCCCGTGCGGTTGGCCGTCTGCCCGGTCTCTGGGCCCCGGCCTTCGCGGCCACACCTGCCGGGACCCCGGGGGCTTTCCGGAGCAGCGACGGAAGGGAGCGGGCGAACCGGCTCCGGGGGGGACGTCCCGCTGCGAAACCGGGGGGCGCCGAGGGGGCCTCCTCCAAGACGCGCCTTCCTCGCCCCCGGGTGGCCGCCCCCTTCCAGCCTCGGCGCCGGGACGGGCCCTCTCCGGAGGACGCGGGCCCGGGGGAAGCGGAGGGCCCTACCGGAAGCGGGGCGAGTCCTTCAGGCACTCCTCGAAGTCGACCGCCACCCGCATCCCGAACGCCGCGTCCGCGCTTCCGGCTCCGCGGGACTGGACGCGGGGGGGAGGGGGCAGAGGCAGCCCCGCCCGCCCCGGCAGAGGGCGGGCGCTTCCCGAAAGCCAATCCGGGCCGCTGAGCGGAGGGCTTCCGCACCCCGCCCTCTCAAGCCGTGACGGGCGCCGCCGGGATCCAACCGCACGAGGCCTCCACCCCTCGGCGCCAATCACGGGCCGCCAGGGACGACTGCCCAATCGGCTTTGTTCAAAGCGCCGCCAATCCACGAGGAGCGTCGTCCACGGCGAGGAGGCGGGGCCGGCACTGGGACTTCAATTCCCGTCGGCCCCCTGCAGCTGCGCCTCGTTCGCGCGGCCGGGGATCCCGAGGGGCGGCCTCCGCTTTCGGCTGCCTGACCGGCGGCGGGATGCGCAGCTGCGCCCCCCACTTCGCCCTCGAGCTCCCCAGCGCGGCACCTGCCCGCCCGCGCGGTCCGAGCACGGGAGCGGCCAGCCCAGGAGCTCCCCTCCTCCGGGGCCGCCGCGAAGGACGCCGAGCGGGAAGGGGGGGCAACTTGGCGGGCTCGGGGCTCTCTGCCCCACCCTCCCCAGCCAGCGCTTCCCTCTGCTGCTCTTGCGGGTTTCTTTTTGGTGCCCCAGCCGAGCCCTCTTATGGCCAGCAACGGAGAGCGGTCAAGATGGACTGCATAAGCTCAGAGTCGCCTCGCAGCAACATGGGGGGGGGGGGGGGGAGAGAAACGAATTTAATAAGCTAAATCCGGAGACTCCCGCCAGAAAAGCCCGGTTCCTCCTCGCAGGGGGACTCACCTGCCAGGGGTGCTGGGGGCGGCGGGGAGGGAGGGATAGTGGGGCCTCCAGGTTCACCCAGCTCCCCACCGTGACTGGCCAGGGCAGAGCTGCAGGGGCCAGAGGTAAATGAGGGCGGCCTGTGGAAGCCAGCAGGCCAGGTCTACTGCGGTGGCCCCCGTTCAGGCCCAGGCCTCCCAAAAGGCTCTCCTCACCTAAGACAATGCCCCCCCCCCCGCCCCAACCTTTTGAGCACCAGGGATCGGTTCTGTGCAGAGGTTTTTCTGCAGACTGGAGGGGGCCTGGTTTCGCCTGCTGCCTGCATCCCACGGAGGGGGCTTCCCTTGTTTGCGCCACCCAGTTTCTGGCATGTCAGACCGGTACCGGTCCATGGACCGGGGGTTGGGGACCCCTGATCTAAGAAAATAGAGGGGAACAGTAGAGCAGAGTCCGGCCGGGGCTCCAGGAATACGGTTCATTGGTGCCAAGCATCAGAGCAAGGTCACCCACCTACGGGGATTTTGCCACCATTTCAGTCTCAAGTCATTTTGCCCCAAGGAGGGGATATTCACCTGATCTGCTTGTTAGAAAATACACTCAGTGGTTTCTTTACTTTAATGAAACAGTTACATGGAGGAAACAAGCCAGTGAAATGGAATCCAGAAGTGAAGGAGCAAATTCAGTAGCACAACCTGGGTATTTTCTTCAGCTTGTTAGAACATTCGAAATAATTTTACAAACATTAGCTGACCAACAGATGCCCCTCCCTCTTCCAAGGCTTAAAAAGCCCAAGTCTTAAGAAAATCACAAAGGCCAGTCAAACTACAAAACAACTGTTTGATTCAGTTTCATTCATGACATAGGGAGAGGTTACCAAAAAAAGATCACAGGATAACATGGGGCTGTGGGAACGCTGCCTCTTCTAGTTAAGAAACAAAAGCAGGTGGCTGTGCGTTCTGTCTGTGCCACACTGGAGTTTCAAGAGGCGCTCTCTGGCTGCCGGGTGCTATCATTTAACTTTTATTTTCTAGAGGCTGGCAGCCTTCGACCACGTGGGAAGGCACCCTGAGAAGCAGAGAGGCCTCTGATGGAGGAAAGAGCCCCATATTGTGGTGTTCCCAATCCTGGCCGACTCAAATGGAAAAAAGGTACAGCAGCTACTGAGGCAGGCTGATCAACTCCCACCCTCGGACAGGCAGCTGGGAAAGCCACATCCAACTGCCCTTTCCCTCTCGGCGGCTGAGGCAAGATCCGCCTGCCTCTCAGAACCAGCTAGATAAAAGTGCAGGAGGGGAAGGGGGGAAAGGCTATAAAAACACCCTAACCCGCTAATCCCTTTTTGCAAAAGGCCTCGTCAGTTGCCTAGAGGCTCTTGTTCTTTTCCTGGCTGCAGTATGGCACATTAACATCCAGCCCTTACGGGGACATGTGTGTGTGCTCAAATACTACAGCACGATAAAAGAGGTAATTGTCCAGAGGTTCAAACCAGGGAAAGGGATGACACCAAAGGGTCTGGCTCACTGGCGCTACCCCACGCTGTGTTCTTCGGCAGATGAGCAACGAAACCCTCTTCTGTGACCACCAGAACCAGCCACATCAGCAACATTTTCACTGCCAAACAGAAAACCTTGAGATCACCACCGTTTTTGTCAAATATCAAAGTGCAAGCCAACCTGTTGAAACAGACCTGCAGAAGGGTGATGTGGCAAGGAATACAAAAGGGTGACTTTGGGAGCTATTACAGTCCTGAGCAGACTTCTTCTAGGCTGTGTGCCATGTTCTCAAGCGGGTCACTAGAAGCAGGTACTGTGGGGAAAAAAGAGAAGAGCAGACGTGGGTGGTCACAGCAGGCAACACGAGGCATCCCAGCGGCGGGACAGGCCTTTGTCGTCTCTGAGGCAGACCAAGAGGCTTGCTAGTGGCAGGGAACCCTGCTGGGCTGTTTAAAAAAATACACGTTAAGTTTCAACAGCACATTCCTAGTTTTCGAACTCTTAAGACTTGCTGTGGAAATCAAGAAATCCATAGACTTATCAGTCCTTCACGTGCCAATTCCTGAAATGAGATGGAATATCTGGTTTTCCGAGCAAATCCAGAGCAAACTTCACTACCCTTCACCACCACATCCCCATTCAGGACTTTTGGGCTCCCAGTGGGGTTAAAATGGTCTTTCCATTGCCAAAATCTGCCTGTTGGACATGGCTGTAGGGGATCAAGTGATCTGCTATTGCCCGACCGCAGCATCTACCTCCAACTGCTACTCCAGACAATCCTAACTGGCAGAAAGCACACAACCCACCACCAATGTCTGCTGTTGCCGACCCCACAAGCCTGACCCCCGCATGGACAAACGGGCTGGGAAGAAAAGGGCCTGCCTACCGAGACTCTGATTTACTGACTATCCTGAAGCACAAAGGAAGCGGCCCAGCTCCTGCAGGCAGAGCAAAGGGGGTGGCAGGATCACCCTCAGCGCCCCACTGCGGGAAGCACAGACTGGGTCAGGCTCCAGAGGCCCCCTCAGACCTCCTAGAGGGAGACTGTGATATACGACAGGCTGATCAGGAGACGAGAGACGCCTCCGCTTTAGTATTTTTTCTTGAACGGTTTTTAATCCAAAATTCAAGACTACATGTGGTCTATTTACCTTTGTGCCAGGTCACCTAGAGTCACCAACAATTACCCCAAGGAAAGGGAAGATAAAGGCTTCGATTCCAGAAGGGAAAAAGGCTTTTAAAAGCGTCACCGAAGGTGCGCTGGGCCTTGAATCCCCGAGCTCTACCTGCAGGAGTGTTCAGAGGCAGCAGAGGAGAGCTGAGGCCGAGGGCGCTTGCCCAGCAGAAGCCTCTGACATCCAGAGGCGGGACCCCAGGTTTTGGACTAGCCAGTAGCCTGCCAGCAACTGTGAAGAGGCTGCAGGGGTTCTCCTCCTGCCCTGGTCATCTCTGAGGGGCTTCTTGCATTTTACATGAGACCACCCCTGAAAAGCAACTGGAGGCTTTAGCGGGATCAGCCCAGAGCCAGGCGGGCAGTTGTGAGTGCAGCTTGGTACGCCCATGTTACACCTCTACTCTGTGAGCTGCACTGACTGCCTGGGTGCTTAAGGCAATTCATGATGATGGTTGTCGTGAACAAAGCCCTTCACAGCACAGGGGTGAGCTATTAGTCTGATTGTTTCTACCTGCCCCACCACTTCCGACATAGGGGCCTCCTCCAGGTTCTGCCTAAACTGGGGAATATCATCCAGCAGGCCCTTTCCTTCAAGATCCATCTCTGCTGGCATTTTGGAAAGTCTCAAGTCACACGGTGGTTTTCCTGGGAGGTTAATGGAGCCCCTGAGATGGAGGCAGCTTGTAACGGCCACTGTCTTAGGCTGCTGCTAAACGTGTATATCGTTATCGTTGCTATTGATTGGTTTCACGGAGTTTGATTCCATGTTAGTCACCCAGAGTTGCTGTTTCAAAATAGACGGCTGTATCATTTTACTGAAATAGTTTGGCAGCTTTTGGACGGACCCTGATGAGCTGGTCCCTTAAGACCCCAAAGAAAACCTCCAGCCCCTTCTCCACTCTTGGATGAAACGTAAAGCAAAGATCTCGTCCAGAACCAGCATGATCAAGACCGACTAGAAATGTTTCAGGGAGACATTACAGTGCTAAGATTTAGGAAAAGTTGGATTCTAAGTTACATTTTTCTATTCTTGTTAGAGCAGCTGAATTCTATGATATATTCTATGATATAACCAGATATTAAACATTTCAACACCTGTAAAAGCCAAAAAAATCCAAGAAGCCGTTTCTGGCAGACTCGTAACAAAGCGTAGTAGCCTTTAGCTCACATGGCCACTTGAGAAAATCAACGGTTATCGATCAGAAAAAGCCCACCGAGAAACAAAATGGAAGGCTGCTAACAAAAAAGTAAAACTGGGTCTTTCTGCCCCTGTCTGGAAGAGGCGGGGGGGGTGTGTGTTTCCTCACTTCTACTGAGAAGCAGGAGGGAGGAGGAGGAAGATCCCAACTTTTCCCTACTGGTTACTCTGACCGTTTCCACCTTTGGTCTCACGTCCTCCCTAAGATGCGGCTGAGTTTTGCACACAGGCCGCTGCCGAAGGCCACCCAAGAAGTAGCTGGGAGTGCTTCCCCAACACTATGTTAGCTCCCCAACAGGCCAAGATCGCCTTATCTTCCCATTGGCCTCCTTGGCAAAGAACAGCGTGGGCTGCACAGGAAGAGGGCTGCCCCACTCCCCTCCTGCTCCCTGTGAGGCTGCTCTTCTACTTTTCCTTACGCCTTTGTGATTCAAGGACGCTTCTAGCTCAATTGGCAACAACGCTGACAGCAAAGGAGAAGTTTAGCTGATTTTAAGACTCTGGGTGCAAATTATTCAACTAGAGGTGGCCGACGCAGGGCACCCCAGGTTTCCTTTTGAATCCCTCCGACATTCACCATTCTTGGAACTTCAGAGAGAAGCGGTCAATTTATTCAGGCAAAGAACACCCCAGCCAAGAAAGGGTCTTGGAGGAGAGAGCTCTTCCCCTTTCCAAAAGGGACCCCCGGGGAGGAAGGGAGCCCCCCCCCCCCCGGAAGACACCAACAGGCTCAAAGGAAGCTGATGCAGAAGGAGACACTCTGTTTCTGGCATGCTGCTGCATCTGGAATGCAAATACAAAGGGGAAGGCGCATTCAGAAGGCAAGCCCACCAGCAGCCTAGAGCTGACGGTTCGTCCGCACCTCCTCAGCCTGCTTCCTGGCACAAACGGAGGCTCCCCTGCAGACCGAGAGATGAGAAGAGGAGGGGGAAAAGCAAGAAAGGCTGACTGTCTACCTTGCCCTCCACTGTTCCCTCTCCAGCTCGGAAAGGAGGCCCCACGGAAGGGACGAAGCAGGAGGCCATTTAGAAGACATGGGAGGTGCCAGCAAGCAGACATTAAACCAAGGCTTCCAACAAACCGAGAGGCTCTTCCACACTGCACAGAATCTGGACACACGGCGAGAGGCTCCAGGGCGGTGGTGGCGGCAGCAGCGAGGGAGGGAGGGAGGGGGGGGGGTGACCAGCCCAGCTATCGTGGGATCCAAGCTAAAAGGACTTTGCCCGCCAGTCCCAGGCCTCACCTGATTCTGTGCTTGTTTTACGCTCATCCTGCATCTCGTCCTCATCGTCTTCCTCCTCCTCCTCCTCCTCCTCCTCCTCACAATCTTCCTCCTCCTCCTCCTCGGCAGCCTCGCCGTGCATTTCCTTTGCGATCAGCTGTCTGGCCAGCTTGATGTTCTGCGCTTCGTTGTAATGCATCTTCCGCTTCATTTCAAACTGCCTCTTTTTCTCTGTACCAGGAGAAACAGAATACGCACCAGCCACAAATTTCACAAATCTCATTCCATTTCACACAGATGAAGTTATGTAAGTTGCAATCCAGTGCAATCAGACTGACGGGGAATCTCTGTATCATAAGTCGCTTTGCACAACACGTTGCAGGAATGACTACAAGCTAGCTTAGGTACCACAAGGGAGGCCTGCCTTTTCTGCCAGCTGAAAAGCTACAAAGGGTGGGGGCGGGGGGGGGGGAATGGAGGGCGCAGAAGAGCCCTTCATCAAATGCAAAGCGTAATTACTTATGCAGAGGCCAGCCAGACCGGTTGGCTTCGCAACACTGACGTGCAGCCACCAGAAGAAAAAATACCTCAGGCCTGGAAAGAAGGCGGAGGAGGGGGGTCAGAAGCCACTGGACCCTCCGTGTTGCTTTGCGTGTGCAAGAATCGCAGAGCCTTTTTGGAGGAATAAGGGGAACACCAGAGAGAAGCACCGCACTGCAGCCTCCCTCCCTCCCTCCCCTGCAGCGAGCAAGGCTGGGGGAGGGGGGGAAACACACGCGGGAGCTGGGACCAGGCACCTGGGACCATCGCAGGTGGGGAGGCCAGAAAGAGGACCTGCCACGTTCTTAGACTCCGTCACGTCCAGTGGGCCATTTCTATGGCCACGTAGGGACTGCAATAAAAACGCAATCCGCCCCAGCCTGTCCTTCCCGGGGGAGCTCTTGCTGAGGGCGTCACAGCACTGGTCGAGTGCAGAGATGGGCAACTGAGTTTCCCCAAAGGGCCACCTGACAAACTGGGACCATGTGGAGCACTGCACCGACGTCGCGCCCTCAGCTGCTACTGCTGCCCTCCCCCCTCCCCCAAGCTGGACTGGGACCACCTACGGGCTGGGTGTGACCCACGGCCATAAAATGCCCAGGTGTGGTCTAGTGCTATAAAAGCGCAAAGCCCCACCTACCCAATTCTTCCGGAGTCAGGTCTACCTCGTCCTCCTCCTCCTCCTCACTGCTGTCCTCCTGCCTTGCAAGGATCTTGGGGCCTTGTCCTTGTGCTGCGGCCGCCAACCTGCATTGAGAAAAAGGGAGAGCTGAGCTGAGGCCGCCTGCCCACGACCCGGGAGGGACGGGGAGCCGACCTCCCCAGAGGAGGACGCCTACAGGGGCCTCCTGGCCGATACGGGCAATGAAGTTGCCGTGAAATGAGCGGCACGGTTCCTTCAAATAGGAAGAGCCGCCAAGGGGACGAGCAAATGCAATTTTCCCACCAGGAGGAGCTCAGCCGTGGATTTAGTCCAAGACGGAATGCACCAAAAGGGAACTGGGGAACTCCGGAGGAGAGGAACCCACGGCTAGTGGCCCGGGGGAAGCCCCTTTGCCCAAACCCGAGGTCGGCCTGGCAGCTGAGCTGAGGGGGAAACCCACTCAAAAAAGCTTCAGTTCCTCCCCGCTGCTCCCAGGCACACTCCAGTCTGACAAGTTAAAACAGGAAGTTGCTTTGGAATTTAAAAAACAAAAACAAAACCTTATGCATTTTTTTGTTTAGAATAATATTGAGGGGTGTTGGTCATGCAAACAGCACTGTACGTAGGATTTGATTTGTTCAGAATTAGAAAGTGCTCGTTGCTCGTCAGACAAGAAATCCTACAAAAGCACTAAGAAGCTGCCGCTGCCACCTTCTCTGGCCAAGGATTTACACCGTATCACAAAGGAGAAAACAAACAGGGTACTCAGGTTCTTCCCCCCTTCACCCTCCGCCCCCCCCCAATCAGCTTAGATTTTAGTTTAGAACTGAAGTCACCCAGGAGATTAATTTATAATCCCCACGGCATGGACCCCCACTTGCGACTGATCTGTTGCTAACAATAGTCCTACCTGGAGATGCCGAATGTATCTACATACAATTCTTGGGTAAAGTTCATAATTATTCCTGTATTTCACGCACGATTTCTTAAAAATACATGTTTAAATAGCATAAAGATTTTCATTGTTAAGTTCCCTGGATTTTAAAAGTCTGCCAAGTGGTTTCATTTGGAAAAATGAATGGTGCCCAAAAGAACACTGTGGGAGTCAACCTTTCTGGAAATTTTCATTTCTGTGCTTTTAAAAAACATAACTTTCAAAATATGAACTTTTTTTTATAGAGATTACAATAAACAGAACAGACTTCTAAGGCAGAGGTCCCCAACCTTTTGGGCGCCAGGGACCGGTTCCGTGGAGAGGTTTTCCCGCGGACCGGAGGGCGCGTGTTTTTGTGTGCTGCCTGCTTCCTGCGGATGGGGCTTTGCTCCTTTGTGCGGCCCGGTTCCTGGCATGCCATGGCCCAGTACCAGTCCACGGACCGGGGATTGGGGACCCGTTCTAAGGAGTAAACCAGTGTATACTACTCCAGGGAGAGCCATAGGGAATCAGGACCACATAAACCTCAAGCAGGTGGTTGTCCCAAAGGGGCTTTTTCAAAAGGCAACTGGACTTTCTTGTATTTCTTTGAAGACGTTTCGCTTCTCATCCAAGAAGCTTCTTCAGCTTTGACTGGATGGTGGGCAAAACGTCTTCAAAGAAAAACACTCCACCATTCATTCAGAGCTGAAGAAGCTTCTTGGATGAGAAGCGAAACACCTTCAAGGAAAAACAAGAAAGTTCAGTTGTCTCTTGTAAAAGCCCCTTTGGGACAACCATGACCTGGATGACTGAGAACCTCCATAGACAGGCAGGCGCTTGTTCAACAGCGCAGGTGCAGCTACTGAGAAGGTCCCACAAGATGACCAGACTTTGCGACTGGGGCAAGAAATAGGCCAATGCCTCCTGATCCTTATTTCTTTGATATAGCGATACTACTTTATTTTCCTGCAACACAAAAACAAATGTCTCCAAAGCTCCTTACATTATGAGAGAGAAAAATGAAAGGGAAGAAGAGAAGAATGTAGACAAATGTAGTTGACATACACAAAATCTCAAGCCTGTTTGAAAATGAAGATTACGATGGGTTGATGAACCCCCAAAGGCAGGAATCTTGGGGAAAGTGAGACAAGCAAGGGTCATGAAACCCAACTCTTGGGAGTTTATGAAAGGTGATTTCCAAAAGCTTAGGCATGGGTAGAAATTCAAAAAGAAAAATATTCAGGTTCTGAAGTCAAAACTTTTTCAAATCCGAAAGCCGAGACCACCCAGTGAAGTCCATGGGGTTACACTGAAAAGACAGATGGAAGGAGAGACTTCTAACCAAGGAGGAGTTCAACATAGCTGTATCTCAGGCAACAGGTGAGAGGCCAGGGTGAAAGTTGTCCCCATGTTGAATCAAGGTAAAATGTTAGATCCAGAAAACCACCAGCCGGTCAGCTTGAAAGCCACACTTTGTGAAATTCCAAGCAAATAATTAAGTAGCCATCCATCTATGAGTGTGTCTGGAAAAGAATGCACAGAGAACTAGCAGCCAGCATAAACTCAGGAGAAGCTGTTCCAAACCCCCTCCCCCACTCTTTCCACGATCACGTTTTTTTTTTTTCTGATGCCTTGACTCTTGGTGACCACCTAGACACGCCCCAGCACTTTTTGTTAGCAAGATTCCAGAAGTGGTTTGCCATTGCCTCCTTCCCAGGGCTGAGAGGGTATGACTGGCCGAAAGATCATCCAGCTGGCTTCATGTCTAAGTAGGACTAGAACTCACAGTCTCCCGGTTTTTAGCCTGATGTCCATTCTCTGAATGCTTCTTAAGGACAAACTTGAGCACCATCTCAAGCCTTTGCTCATTCCTGTGGGTGGTCAACATTTTTCTAAAGACTAGATAAGGGGGCAAAGGGCTGCTTGTCAAATCTACAAATGCAGTCATCAAATGTCATCAGAGAGAAAATCAGAACTTCGAAAAGAAAGGCTCAATAAACAGCTGCACAGCTTTCAGATACAAAAAACAAGGATGCAAGGGCAGGCAAAAATGATAGCTGATCATGTGATAAATGTGAACCTGTCACGCAATGTGATGCCTTAGTAAAAATGCAGAAGTGAATGAAATTAAATTTCAAACGCACCAGCAGGCCATAATGGTAAGTAGAGGCAGCCTGCTATTAAGGCGAACGGCCTGGAGCTCCTACCCATGCCTGTTGGCAAGAGGAGTTAAACAAGAGACCTCACACACAACCACACTGTTTGTTTATAATTAAAGCTCACAAGACGCATCACACCACGTCCCTGGGCATTAATTTTATTCTATTCTGTGGGAACCCCGTCTGTCTCCTTATTACCAGTGCTTCTTTTTTAAGAGCACTGGAAACAGAAGCAGACCTTAAGAATCATCAGGAAGACGAATGGATTAGACATTGAAAGGCTGGCTGTGTTCAGCTTGGGTAAGAGCATTCAGACGTGGTCCAGTCTTCAGAAGATCTAAAAGAACTGCATCCAGGAAGAGGAGAGCATTCTGCACGGGAGAGTCTAACCAGCGCAAGGAAATGAACTTCAAATAAGGAGGGGTTTTTCCCCCCTTAATTGCCCCACAGAAGATGGAGGACATGCCTAAATGAAGGTGGTCGAGGACATCCCCACATAGGTGCTCAGGGAGTTCCGTATACATTAGGAGAAAGGACGGGGCTTTTTAAAGATACCCGTAGCAGTGGAGACCTCTAAAAGCGGATTTACAGAAACAAGAGACAAAAGAGAGTCAATCAAAGCCATGGAGAACTTTCTTACAAGCATTAAATTGCCTTCAATAAGATGGGCAGCCATATAAATTTGATTAGTAAATTTATTTTATTTATATTTTATATTTCTTAACTGCTCATCTCCCTCACTTCATCAATGAAGTTGATAAATAAAATTAAGATGTTTCTTTTGAAGAAGAAGGGATAAAATACTATTCTGGTCAGGGGAGGATCAAGGTGAGAGTTTTTCATCAGAGTTTTGGATCAAGAAGGGAGGAAGAAGGTACGACCAAGAGGCCAAAGCCACAAGTGACCTTTTGGGTGAGCCAATCAGGGCTGCCTTGTTTCACATCCTTCACAAAAATCACTCCCAAGTTTTCGGAAGGAACGGCCACCTCATCCCATCCTTGCAGCGAGGACATCCACCGCCCACTGCCGGTCCTTGGCCTGCAGAGGCAGCAAGAAAGCCCTGCTCTCTCCTGCCCCAAACCAGCCGGACCGAGAGCTGCCATCAGGCCATAATACCGGGATAGAGACAGCTCTCCTTCCCGCGGCACCCTCAAGCAGCAGGAGACCCCAGCCCCAATGGAGGAGACCGGGGCTGGGGGGCCACCTTGCGCCCGGCAATAAGACACGTCCAGGAGGAGAAATCCAGCGGGGGCCCTAAGCAAAGCCTCCTGGTCCCCCGCGACAGGGTCCAGGGCTGCAGCTGTTGCCCTCCCAACCTGAGCCACCCGCAGGGCCGGGAGTTCCCGTCCCATCGCAAGAGGCAAGGAAGCCCCGGCCGGATCCTTGGGCGAGGGTCCTGCGCCAGCCGACACCTACTTTTGGGCCAGGATGTCCGCTGTGGGGACCGGGCTATCCTCAGCATCGCTGCCGGCATCCTCCTCCTTCAGGCTGCGGGGAGAAAAAGGGAAGCTCGTCAGGCGGCGACCCTCCACAGCAACCGGCGCGGCCCGGCGCGGCCTCTCCCCCAACCCCCACCACTGCCAGCACCGGGGAGGGGGGAAGGAGGGGGAGCCTCCGCACCTGTGGTAGGGCGTGCTGGGCTCGTCAATCTTCATCAGCCCATAGTCCTTCCCGGGCGGGTGGTAGGTGGCCAAGATGTTCATCTCGTCCCACTTCTGCGTCTTCTTCCTGGCCAAGGAGAGGAGGGGGAGGGTTAGTAGGGCGTTGAGTGAGGAGAGGGAGGGAGGGAGAGAAGAAGAGGGAGAGAAAGAAGAGAGCGGGAGGGAGGGAGGGAGAGAGAGAGAGAGAGAGAGAGAGAAAAAGGGAGAGGGGGAGAGAGAGAGAGACGGGCCCGCTCCCTCCCCGCCTCCTCCCCCCCCCCGCGGCCTACCCCTGCTCCTCGCCGCGGTTCTCGCAGCTCGGCTGCGCTTGCAGGCGTCCCGCGGCGGGCGGCAGCGGCGAGGCCTGCGCGAGCGCCTCGGGGTCCGCGAGACTCCGCCCGCTGCCGCTGCCCGAGGGGTTCTTCAGGATGCCCTTCACGGGCCTCCCGCCGCCCGCCGAGCCCCGCGCCTCCATCGCCGCCGCCGCCTGGCCCGTACGCGCAGCCTGCGCATGCGCGGCCCGGGCGCCGGCCTCTGTCGTCACAAGTGCGGGGCGGGCCCGAGAGGGGGTCACGTGCGCTTGCGGAACGCGCCTCGGGTTCGGGCGGTGGCTGCGTCGTTGCCGGGCGACCCGGTCCCGCCTCCGTCGCCCCTTGGCGGCGCCTCGAGTGAGGCCTGGGTGGCCGGGAGCCCCGCCGGCGTCGCCCCTCCCCCTCTGCCTCCCGCCCCGCCTCCCCCGGGACAAGCGCCTCTACCCCCCCACGACCCTCAGCCCCCACAATCCCCCGGAGACGCCGCCGGCCAGGCGGGAGGAGGCTTTCCGGGCTCCCCCGAAGGGGGAAGCGAGCTGTGGGGGAAGGGGCTCAACTCCCCGGAATTCCCCGTCGCAGGGGCTGCCGGGGTGGGGGAGTCTGAAGGCCGCCAAGGGGGAGCCGGGATGGGGGGGAGGGGGCGGGGATCGGTGGCCGGCAGCAGAGGGAGAACACGCCCTCGGGGGGGTTGGGGGGGCGGCGAAGTCGGGGGAGATGGATAGATCACCTTTTATTACTTTTTACTGTGGGCCCACTGGCACACATTAAAAATGAAATTTAGTTGGCTGCTCTCAAAAGTGTACCCATACATAACACACATAAACATGGTTCATACAACATGTATAAACCTACACCGTTACATATAAATAACAAATATAAATAACATTTCATGTGATCTTGGTTCTATCCCTTTGTTAATGCTAGGCTGCATTAAAATGGATAGAATCAAGATCACGTGAAGTGTTAATACCACTTTACAACGCCTTGGTATAAGGTCACACTTGGAATCCTGCATCCAGTTTTGGTCACCACGGTGTAAAAAAGATGTTGAGACTAGAAAAGTATAGAGAAGAGCAACAAAGATGATAAGGGGACTGGAGGCTAAAACAAGGAACAGTTGCTGGAATTGGGTACGTCTACTTTAATGAAGAGAAGGACTAGGGGCAACATGATAGCAGTCTTCCAGTGTCTCAGGGGTTGCCACAAAGAAGAAGGAGTCAAGCTATTCTCCAAAGCACCTGAAGGCAGGACAAGAAGCAACGGATGGAATCTAATCAAGGAGAAAAGCAACCTAGAACTAAGAAATTTCCTGACAGAACAATCAGTGGAACAACCTGCCTCCAGAAGCTGTGAATACTCCAACGCTGGAAGTTTTTAAAGAAGAGATTGTATTAATCACTGTCCATCTTGAATACAAAGTGGAAAGAGGAAGCTTGAGAGTTCATAAAGTTTACGCTGTAAGGAACAAAACTGTGGCTGAATCTGGATGTTCTGCTTTGGATCCCACGAAGCCCCCTCTTCCCAGGGGGGAACAAGGAAAACAGGTTGCGGAGGGGACATGTGGCGTCCCAGACAATCCTGCGGACCCTCCTGAAGCAACGTTATGTACCATGTCCTGGATGGAAGGGAGGGAACTGCCAATCACCTTTTATGTCGTCCTCATCACTCTGCACTGCCTTCTTGTCTGAAGCAGTGATGCTTCCAAACCAGACAGTAATTCAGTGTGACAGGATGCTCTCGATCGTCCCTCTGTAGAAAGTGGTAAGGACAGGGGAAGGAAGATGTGCTTTTCCCATGCGACTCAGAAAATGCAGGCAGTGTCTCGCTGTTGACCAAGCTAGCCTACTCGTTAGCTGCACACCCAGAAACGTGATGCTAGAAACCATCTCCACAGGTGAACCATTAGTACACAGAGGAGTGTGGCTGTGCATGCCTTTTCTGAAAGACCCCCAGGAGACAGGACTGACAGTGGGTGGAGAGGGAGGGGGCCGCCCTCTCCTCCCACTGGGCCCCCTTCATTCTCCTCTGGCTCCGCAGCCTATAGCGATGGGCAGGTGTGGGGATTGAGGGGGATCTGGGCTGCCAGCACCCCCTTGGACAGGTTTTCCCATGGGTGACCGGCGTCCTGCTGGGGTAGCCTATTCCCTTCGCCCTTTGGCCAGATGGACCTAGGAGAGCCTTTTGGGGGCCGTGTCTCCCATGGGGCTGGACCCAGGCCGAGGAGGTGCCCCCCCGAAGCTGCATGGCTGGTGCACCTGGGGACCAATTCTTGGCCTGGGACAGGCAGTTTCTGAAAGTAGCCGAGCTGCAGGTGCTGCCACCCCCCCAAGCAAGGCCAGCTGAAGAGATGCCCCCCTCCTCCTGCCTGGCTGGATAACCCACCTGGCTCCTCCGGAGGGGGGCCAGGATGCAACATAGTTACCCCCACCCCCACGCCACCGCATCCCGTGGCTGCTTCTCGCAAAGTCCCTTCCTAGTGTATGTAGTGGCAGTGATGTCAGGAGGGGGTGGGGTTTCCATCATCCCACCCAAAAGAAGCAGGGCCCACCAGGCTTCCTAGGTTTTTCTCCCTCTGTCTTCACTCCCAAGACAGAATCCATTTCAGCCAAGCTTCATCAGAACAGTTCAGCAGCTTTGCTAATTGTTCTGCATTCTTTTGCAGGCTACTTTTGGGACAACTAAGTAAGGCACCTATGAGATGAATCAGCCGTATGCGTGTGCCCAGTACGAACGTGCTTCTCTTTTTTTAAAATCCTGGAATTGCTAGCCATGCTGAAGAAAAGGCAAACACCTTCTGTGGGGGCACGTGGCTTTGTGCTTTGCAAGGCCTCCCTCCTCCGAAGGCTCTGACTAGACAGGCTTCTCCCCTTGCTGAAGAGCTTCGGTGTGCTCAGCAGCCACAGACCTGCGTGAGATGAAAAGTCCAGCATACCAAAATCTGTTACGTGCGCTGAACCCAACTAAGCCAGCTGGACTGGACTGAATTCAGCCTGCGGGCAGTTAATGGCCCCTGCCTCACTCGGCCTCTTTCAACGTGGCTGTCAGCCTCTTCTTGTTCTGGGGAATTGCTGGGGGCTGTTAAACTGGAGGAACCAGCCGCTTCTACCCCGATTCCAGTACACCCAGTTAATTCCTGGAATTAGAGTATTGGAAGAGACCACAGAGATCATCTCAACGTAAGTGACCTTCTGTCTGAAGAGCTCTGGCAAAGGAAGACTCACCACTTACCCCTAACTGAGAAAATGTATTTATTTGTATCACACTTTTATTATTTTTACAAAGAACTCAAGGCGACAAACATAACAACCTCCTTCCTCCTCTTTTCCTCACAACAACCCTGTGAGGGTGACTGGCCCAAAGTCACCCAGCTGACTTCGTGGCTAAAGTGGGAATGTATGCAGTATAAATATTAAAAAAAATGCTTCTCCCAACGTAGCCCTTGTTATTTTATCGACGTCGTCAGAACGGCATGGGGTCCCGAGTGGGCTCCTGGTCCCAAGCGGTTACTAGAGCCAGAGGGAGGCCACGTGGGAGTAGGTGGGTGGTAGGCGGGAGAAGAGGCACCGTGTGGCTTGCCACAGGCCAAGCGATGCTGGAGCCCCTCCTGGCTTTGCGAGGGGGGACGGCCATGCCTGGTCAGAGCCCTGGGACACTCTCTGGAAGCGAAGTGGGAAGAAGGAGGAGGCTAGCCAGGGCAGGGGTGCTCCGGGGTCTTGGAAAAGACTCTTGTGGAGAGCCAAGAAAATGCACAATGAGTAATTGAAGGAAACAGCCCGGAGTTTTTACTTGAGGCACAAATGGCCAGGTTCCACTTACCCTGTTTTGGAAACATTTATGCAAAGGTCCAGCTGTAATGCTGGGAAGTTTGGAAGGAAAGGGAAGAGGACAGCCCGCCACAAGTTGGGTGGACTCTTGCGCTGGGGATGGGTGCGCTATTGGAAGACCCGAAGAAGCAGATTGGAGACTGATTTTGCTGGTGGTTTGTTCTCCAAGCTCGCTGTTTGGCTTCTGAACATTTTGTCATCAGGCTAGGTAACAGCAGCAGCGGAACTTCCGTTGAAGCATCTTGTTTCAGTTCTTCTCTGCTTTTAAATGGCCTTGTGTGGTTATGTGGTCGGTTGGCCCTGAGATTGACAGGTCACATGGTGCAAAGATTGCGTGGGGGAGAGGCGACCCTGTTTGGGGGTCACATGAGAGGCTGTTGGATCGAGCCGTTTGTTGAATGGACTGATTGTCCTGGAGAAAATCTACCCGTCTGGTTGCTAAGAGTTGTCACCAAGTTGATAGCACATAATCCAAAAAGTGTCCAGCAGGACCTGCAGGCTTCTCTCCAGTCTGTGCTGCTTTGCATTTCAGGAAGGACTGGGACTTTTTTTGGGGGGGGGGGTGTATGTTGAGCAAGGGAACTGGCTTCTTTCATCTTGAACACCAGTCAGTCAGTTCTCCAGATGTGAAGAGCTGCCCACACACAACGACAAGAGCGCAGAGACACCAGCAAACCATGTGAAGACAGCTTTGGTAGAAGGATCATATAAGCATTTATTTGGTTTGATGCTAAACAAAATCGCAGTTTTAAAAGCCCAGGGGATGGGAAGCCACGGTGCTCCTGTGCTGCACCAAGGCGTCCGAGATCAGCTTCATGCTGGTGAAGACCTCTTCCCAGCTGGCAGATTTGGCTTCCTGCAGAGATGCCCGCACTCGCTGGGAGGCCTATGCAGAGAGAGGGAAGCCTGGATCAGCCCACCTTCGCAGGGGAGAAAGCCTCCCCCAAATGGAAGGTAGGTTGTGCAGTGTTTGTGTAGGACCTCATCACCGGTCTCACCACGTTCCCTTCTGGCAACAGGGTGCAAGCCATGCTATTGTCCCTGTGAATAACAGAGTTGGAAGGGACCTAGTCCAACCCCCTTATGCCACCGCTTCAGACACATGGCTGTCCAAACTCTTCTTAAAAACCTCCAGTGTTGGAGTACGCACAACTTCTGGAGGGAAGTTATTCCAGTAATTAATTGTTCTCGCTGTCAGGAAATTCCTCCTTAGTTCTAGGTTGCTTCTCTCCTTGATTAGTTTCCACCCGTCGCTTCTTGTCCTGCCTTCAGGGGCTTTGGAGAATAGCTTGACACCCCCCCTTCTTTTTGGCAGCCCCTCAAATATTGGAACACTCTCACCCCGACTCCTTCTTTTGAAGACCCTCTTCTCAGTGGTGCTGAATCAAGGGGGAGGGGGTCTGGGTATCCACTGGCACAGCCCATCTTCAGGCCAGCCAGAGAAGTTGTGATCAGTGGTGAGGGGGCTGCTCCTTCAAGCCTAGCACAAGGCAAGGGTCCCTGATGTGGCTTCTGCACTGATCTGTCTGGGCTCCAAGAAGGCCCTCAGCTGAGGTCAGAGCCAGTCAGCTTACAGGAAGCTGTGGCTACTGCCAGGTGTTTTGCTGAAGCCTAACCCCCCCCTCCCAATTTCCATTGGTAGGAGGGAAGCAGGGGCGGTCATGCTACACCTTGCCTCGTGCCCCATAGCTTGGGAGGAGACGGCCAGCAGGCTGCAAGGGGGAAGGGGCAGAAGGTAAGGGATCAAAGCCGGCAGAGCCCCGAGCAGGGGGCTCCCAAACTAGGAACCCACCAGGCACGTGGCGCTGCCCAAGAGCAATCTGTGTTACCTGCTGGCACCACGTCTGGCACAAAAGCTTCTCATGCTGAGCGGTGGGCTGGCCCAGGGAGAGGGCGCGGCTGGCCCTGGAAGGAGAGACGGATGAGGCTCGTTTCACAGGCACCTGCTTCCCATCCCGTCCCACCTCCTTCCTCCTACCTGGATAAAGCCACGGCCATGGCATAGGTGTCTATGGCAGCATCTGCCACGCGCCTCAGGTGGAACTGCTTGTCTGGGGAGAATCCGGGAAGGGCAAGTCAGGCCCTCCGGGTGACGTCCAGCTTCCTTTGCAGCAACCCCTGATGTTGCTGTGGGTCCTCAGGGCTGCTCGACCATTCCCCCCCCACACACATTTTCACAGTGGAAACATCTGTCTCTTTGGCTGGTCTGGGGCTGTCAATTCCACCTTCCACCCCCCCACCCCACCCCCGAGAGAATCGGGCTCGCTTCTGGGAGAGTCCAGCAGGGGGAGCTGCACCGTCCTGAGCTCCGGCCTCTGGGGGCCAGGAGGGAGTGGGGACGATGGGCGCCCAGGATGCCCGGCAGAGCCGCTCCCCTCAGGGCTTGTACCTGTCACTGCTGCGCCGTACTTGAGGAGCAGACTCTCGATGGTCTCTCCAAACAGCTCCACGGCTCTGGTGACCTTGCAAGGGAGGAGAGAAATGGGAGGGGGGGGGCTCAGCTGAATGTGGCCCCATGGTCCCCAAGGCAAGGGCCCTCTCCTCCAGATGTTCCACACCCCTCTCATTTCTTGCTCAGCTCTTCTTCTCGCGCCAGCAGCTGAGCCTGAGGCACCAGCATGGGGCATCTGTGGGGAAGGGGCTTGGGCATCGCCTGCTTCCCCGCAGAGGAAGAGGAGGCGTGTAGGAAAGCCATCTTGGCTGCTTTCCTGGGGACACCCAGGAGCCACCCCTGGAGGGCGGGCAGCCGCTCTCGGAAGCCCCTCAGGGCATCTTCTAGCCCTGGAAGGGGGTCCAGTAAGGAAAGGGTTTGAGGAGAGCTCCGTCCAGAAGGGCCCTTGGACGAGGCCCCTGGCAACTCGGAAGGCCTCCCAGCTGCTCGGAAGTCTCCTTCAGACAGGGGAGCTCAGGCGCCGGGAGCAGAGAAGGCTGCTAGGCTGCCAACTGGCAGGTATGCCCAGAGGAAGCTGCCCGCCCTGCTGGGTCTCCCCCGGGTCTCTCACCAGAGCAGCGCAGTCCTCCAGTTCTGGATGGACGAGACCCTGCAGCGTCTGGCCAGTGGGGACCCCAACTTTGCTGCAGGAGAGAAAGCGGGGATCTGCTGAATAGGAATGTGGCCTGGGGGGGGGGAATCAGAGCAGCAGGACCTTGGAAGCCCTGGGAGGGCCACGGGGGGGGGGGGTCTTGAGTGCAGCTGTTGCGGAATGGGAGAGGCTCCTCAGCCCCAGATCCCCCCCAGGGAGGGAGCCTCACCGTTTCGCTCGTGTCACCACCTCCTTGTAGATGGATCCCATGTGCACCAGGGGGTCGGAAAGGTCCTTGCGCAGGCCGCTCAGAGTCTGCCCAGCATACTGAGAGCAGAGAGCAGGGTCTGTCCTGGGGCAGCCTCCCCAAGCGGTCGGAACTCCCCCCCCCACCCCACACACACACTTTAGGGCGCCGGGGCGGGAGGGCTGAGCTCCAGGGAGAGGGATGCTGTAGCCCGGCAAGTGGGCAGGGACAAGAGCGTGCTTCGGCCGGGCACCCAGGCAAGGGGGGGGCGCTCTGCCAGGGCTTTAAGGGGGAGGCCGCTGCTTGAGTGCCTGGGGGGGGCAAGAGGGTGGCTGTGCAAGCTGGAGCAGCAAAGGAGCGGAAAGGCTTTTTCATGCTCGGCCCTGGGGAGGGCAAAGAGCCAGGTTGACTCTGAAGGGGGCTCTCTCCGTTACAGCCCCCCCGAGAAGTGGCTTCTCACGGGGGGAGGGGATCCCAGCGCTTCGGGCACTGCTTGTCCTGGACGGGCTGCCCGAGAGGACCACGCTGGCCTCCAGAGATGGCCTGACTTGCCTCCATGCCTGATAGAGCCACGAACAAGCGGAGAATGTCGTTGGTGCCCTCGAAAATGCGAAAGATCCTCAGGTCACGCATGACTTTCTCCACGCCGGTCTCCTGCCCGGGGAAACCAGCAGCCTGCAGGGAGTCCTGCTGGGCCCCGACCCAGCCTGGGAGGAGCCAGTCCATTTCCTGACCCAGGAGACCCCGCCCAGCCCAGTGGGACTTACCTTCATGTACCCCATCCCACCCAGGATCTGGATGCCTTCGTCGGCCACAGTCCAGGCTGCCTCCTGGGGACACGAACAGCAAGGCTGACTGGCCCAGCCCCCACCCCCACCCCATGGCCAAGCAGGGTCAGCAGCTCTGGCTCCAAGAGGCTCTGGGGCTGCAGCCGAAGGAAGGTCAGCAGACCGGGCACGGAGATCTGCCCAGAGCCAGCCGGAGCCTCTCGGCCCAGAGGCTGCTCCACTTAAACTGCAGGGTGCCAATGGCCAGCCGCCTAGCCCCCCTGCCCTCCACCCACTGGGGACCAGGGCAAGTCTCCACAGCCGCTGCTCACTCTCCTGGAAAGCAGGGCTGCCCCCCCCCAGACCCACTCACGGAGGCAAAGATCTTGCTGATGGCCGCCTCCAGCTTGTAGTCGGGCACCTTCATGTCCATGTTGGCACTCAGCACGTAGGCCATGGCCTGCAAGGGGCAGGGCACTGCTGGGCAGCCTCACACCTGGGCACTGCCCCCCGAGGCTCTGCCCACCCTGAAGTGGGGAGTCTGTGGCAGCCGCTTGAAGCCTATCTTGCAGGCGATTTTATACTGGCCGAAAGTCCGGGGGGCGCCCAGGACCGAGGGGGGGGGGACCCAAGGGGGGGAGCCGGCCGGCCGCACTCACTTCAGTCACATAGAGCAACATGGCCATGTGTGCCAGTTTCTCCTGGACGGCCCCAAAACGGCAGATGGGTTTTCCAAACTGCTGCCGGTCTGCCGCGTGGTTCACCTGCACAGAGCCAGAGTGAGGAACCTCGGGAGGGGGGGGCGTGGCCCAGGGGAGGGGCCCCCTACCGCAGGCGTGGTGGCCTCCTTGCCAGCATACCGCCTTGAGGAGGACTCCGTGCATGGTGCCGGCCAGTGCTGAAGCCATGCCGAAGCGGCCGTTGTTGAGGATGTGCATGGCCACCTGGAAGCCTCTGCCGAGCCCCCCCAGCAGGTTCTCCACGGGCACCTTCACGTCCGCAAAGTGCACCTCGGCCGTGTTGGAGCACCTGATGCCCATCTTCTGCTCCGGAGGGCCGCTGCAGGGCACAGGCACAGAGGGACCAGGGCAGATCAGAGCCAGCTGGGCTGGGAGACCCTCCCTCTCTCCCTTAGATGGGTAGGGGGGCTTGCGGGGGCAGCAGCCTCTTCCCACACTCGAGGGGACGGTGATGAGCCTCAGAATGGATGAGGGAGGGGAAGGAAGGCCCAGGGCTGACCGCTGGTGGCATTGCAGGGCCTTCCCTCGCTCTCACAGGGCCCCCTCGACTCACCTGCTCACCCCCCCAAAGGCTCGCTCCACAATGAAGGCCGAGATCTTGTCCCTTTCCTCCCCCGTGGTGACATTTTTGATGCGAGTCTTGGCGAACACCGTGAAAATCTCGGCCGTGCCCCCGTTGCTGGAAGGGAGGCGAGGCGGACCAGGCTAGCGGCTGGCCACAAGCCATGGAGCCCAGCGACCAGCCTGGTAGCCACCCATGCGGCAGAGCCCCATGCCCAACTCAGCGGGCCCCCTCCCTCCTCCTCACCTAATCCAGATCTTGCTCCCATTGAGAGTGTAGAAGCCCCCGCAGGGGCTGAGCTCGGCCACCGCCTGGATGGAGGCTGCGTCCGAGCCGCTCGACGGTTCGGTCAGGCAGAAGGCCGCGCACACCTCACCTGGGACGAGAGAGAGGGGAGCCCGGTCTTCCTGGGCGACAGGGCAGCCTCGCCAAGGGCCGTCTCTCCCCATACCCTCCAAGGACCCCTCCCCGCCCTCCTTCCACCTGGAGCTCTCTGGCCTTCAGAAATGGTACCAAGAGGCTAATTCTTGCTTCCAACCATGTTTTTTTTTGGGGGGGGGGGCAAGAGTCCAGACCTAGCAGATATTCACACATACAGGCACATTGTGTGTTGAGATCTGGGCCCACTCCTGCCCCTCCCTGGCTCGGCTCATGCCGGGTACAGCCGTCCCTCCACCTGGTTCCTTCGGTATGGGAGGCCCCTCACCCACCCAATGTGTTTTTTCGGGGGGGGGGGGTGCTCAGCCTACCAGATGCCAGCCTGGGGAGGTATTTTTCCTTTTGGCTCTTGTTTCCAAAGAGGAGGATGCCCTTGAAGCCAATAGACTGGTGGGCACCAAGGGTGATGCCCACGCCGAGATCATGCATCCCAACCACTTCCACCATGCGAGCGTACTGCCACGGAGGAGGAGGAGGAGGAGGAAACACAGCGTCAGGGGGCTGCAGGCGGCTCAGCCACCCCCACCCCCCTCGTCCTTGACCTTGGGGCTCTCTGAGCTTGGCTGTCTCCGATCAGGGAACATCTTCGGTGCTCAGAGGGAGAGGCCTTTGCGCCCTGTTTGCACACAGCGGCTGCCCCGCCAGCGTTGGGGGGAATGCGGTTTTCTCCTGGCTTGTTCCTTGGTTAGGCCGTTCCTTGACTGATTCTTTGTCTGGGTTGTTGAGCAGGGAGCAGCAGCAGCAGCAGCAGGCAGGCAATCAAGCGGTAAGCAGCACCCAAATCAAGGCGCTACCAACACTGGCCTGACAAGCCTACAGGCAGCCCTTGGCTTACGACCATTCGGAGTTACAACAGCAATGAAAAAGGTGACTTATGACCGCTTTTCACTCTTATGACTGTTGCAGCATCCCCATGGACGCACGATTAGAATTCGGGCGCTTGGCCGGTATTTATGATGATGGTCACGGCGTCCCAGGGGGTCGTGACCCCCTTTTGCGGCCTTCTGACCAGGAGAGTCAATGGCAAGTCAGGTTCACTTAACAACTGTGTGATTAACTTAACAGCTGCAATGATTTACAACAACAACAACAACAACAATAATAATAATAATAATAATAAAATAATAATAATAATAAAATAATAATAATAATAATAATAATAATAATAATAATAATAATAATAATAATAATAATAATAATTAATAATTAATAATAATAATAATAATAGTAGGCTGTCCAGTCTCTTCTTAAAAGCTTCCAGTGTTGGAGCATTCACAGCTTCTGGAGGCAAAGGTTGTTCCACTGATTAATTGTTCCAACTGTCAGGAATTTCCTCCTTAGTTCTAGGTTGCTTCTCTCTTTGGTTAGTTTCTATCCGTTGCTTCCTGCCTTCCTCCTGAGCTTTGGAGAATAGCTTTGTGGCAATAGATTTGTGGCAAGAAAGGTTGTATAACGGGGCAAAACTCACTTAGCAACTATCTTGCTTGGCTACAGAAATTTTGGGCTGAATTGTGGTCGTAAGCCGTGGACCACCTGTTCTGTTTATAAACATAGAGCCAAGCCCCCCCCCCCCTTCTAGTGCTAGTTCCCTAGTTGGGTCGTGAAACGTCTGCAAGGAAACAGCCAGGCCCAGAGAGCGCCCGGGACCCCCCAGGACAGCCCTGAGCTGCAAAGAATCTTTCCTCTCAGTCCCTCTGCCCCCCTCCCCCCCCGCCCAGCAGCAATGAGGAGGGGGGCCCTGGCCAGCCTTTCCGCCCTCCTCCCTTGGACGCTGGCCCAGGGAGCAACGGGGGAGGAGGCAGCTTGCCTCTTCTGCATCGCAGACGGGTGGGGGTGCTCCCAACCCTCAGCGGTGGCTCCGGCCCCGTGGCTGGGAGAGGACAGACCAGGAGGACCACCTGCTTCCCTCCAGGAGTCTCCCAAGGGCCTCACCTGGGTGTTGGTCAGCCCGATGCCCCCCAGCTCCTCGGGCACCTGCAGCCCAAAGCAGCCCATCGACTTGAGGCCGGCCACGGTGTCCTCTTCGATGCTGCCCAGCGCTTCATTGGCAGCCGCATCGTTGGCTTCCTGCAGGGGTTCGGACAGAAACGGAGCCAGCACAGCCCTCCAGCCAGGACTTTCTCGGGGGGGGGGGCTCGGGAGGAGGAAAACCTCAGTTGGCCTTACCTCAAAGAATCGGGCGCAGGGGTCCACCATGGCTTGCAAGACCTGGGCCTGCTCCAGCGAGAGAGCTGAGGGCAATGGAGAGGCTGCCAGGACAGGAGGCTCACTGCCAGTCCCGAACACCCGGGGGCTGGTCAGCCCTCCTGCCTCGCAGCACCCTCGAATCCCTTCTCTCTGCCCCTCTCCCCCGACCCCCTTACCTGAGGGGAAAGGAAGGAGGTGTTTCGGCTCCAGGTGGCCGTTGAATAGGTTTTCCACAAACGATGTTGATTCCTGGCGGAAAATACTCCTATTTAGCCTGGCCCTGCCTTCTCTGCCATTCACACACACACACACGTGTTGAAGGTCAGAACCCTGAGTTGGTGGGGAGCACAGAGAAACCCCCCTCCCCTCTGGGAGATGCCACCCTGCAGCATTTGCCAGCCACCCCCAGTCCCTCTTCAGGTGGGGCCTCCATGGTGCCCCTGGACCAGGAGCCACAGAGGTTCCCCCATCCCGGTCTAGATGGCCAAAGCCGCTTCTAGAGGAGATGCAGCCATCTTATTGGCCGGTCTTCCTTACCTTCTTGATGTCTCTAGAATTTAATCTTACTTGCTGGTCGGTCACAAAACAGGAAGGAGACAGCAGCCTGCGAAAGGAGATGCCATCCGATTGGAAGGCGGGAATGGGCCTCTGCCAACCCCTTGAACTGCCGAGAGCTGAGGATTTCGATCTGGGGCAGCGCCTGGAGTGTGGTTCCCCCGGAGATTCAAACTTCCCCAGCCCTCCTGGGGCTCTTTGCCCGGTCTTTGGCCAGGATGCCGGTCGCCCCTTTCTTCCTCCATTGCTCCCCACAGGCTTTTTCACGGGCATCTTTGTGGAGATTCATTTAGGCTCCCGTCTTCTTTGGTTTTATTCACATGGAGCCCCAAATAAGCCAGGCACAGATGTTGTGTGAACCTGGGCTCCTGTGTGTCTTACAGTGTGTGTAGCCTTGGAACAAACTTCAGGGCAGAAACTATTGAGCTGTGGCTGCTTCTGTAAGCCTGACTCTGTCTTCCCTCCCGGGTCCATGAAAGGGGCTTCCACCAGCGACTCTCTTCCCACGATCATGTCCCCCTCCCCCCCTTCTACTGCTGCCCGTACCAAGCAAAGCTCCCATTGGGGGGGGCTACAGGAGGAGAGCCCTGTCAGTCTATGGGGCAGAGTCCCGTAGCCTCTTTCTGACCAACAGGTGTGCTAAATGCACCTGGTGACCAGATATTGGGCTGGTCCGTTGCGGCTGAGCCATAGTACCTGAGCCTGGACTTGGCCAGTGACTTGCTGCACAGCTGGCTCCACCTGGCCAGGGTCGCCCTGCTCTCCATCAGCCGGATCATCCTCTCTGCCCTGCTTGGAGAAGCCCAGGCGGGTCACTGCAGGGAGGAAGGAAGAGGTCCCAGGCCAGCGGGTCTCCCTGCAAAGGCGACTCCGGCCTCCCCTTCCCCGGTTATCTTCTGCAGCCCTGAAGGGGGCAGCTGAGGTGACCTGACCCCATGCCCCATGCCCTCTCCTGCAGCAGCAGCAGCAGCAGCCTCTGTAAGGCCACCGGCTGTCAGCCCTTCAAGGCAGACCGGATGGGGAAGGGGACGCCGCAGGATAACGGAAAGACACCTTATTGATGATTCCCTTTTCTTCTTCTTCTGGGTGTGTTTCCCTAACAGCCCCAGGGCCCCTTCTCTGAGGTCATCAGCCCCCACAGCAACGCGGCCTGAACTTACTCACGAGGAAGAGCAGCACCCGTTGGCTCCGAGGTGCCCTGCGGAACAGGCTGCCTTCCGCAGTGTGACGTCACTGGGCTCCGCAGGATGAAGTTCTGTGACGTCATCCAGAACCAGGTCTGGAACTTCCCTGGCCGGACGAAGCTTTTTTAAAAGAAGAAGTCGCTACTGAGGGCCCCAAAGGAGAGAGGGGGTGAGATGGCGAGAGGGGCTCCCAGGAGGAGGCCAGGTGGGGAAAAGGCATTGCCAACAAGGACGAGGCTCCCGTCGCCCCTACACCTCTCCAGGTCGCCCAGAGGTTCTTGCCTTCTTTAGAGGCAAAACCCTCCCACCCTGCAGCCGCCCCTTTTCTCCGTGGGGCCAACGAGCTCACCACGCTGGATGTCCTCGGCTCAGTCTCTCCCACTGGGCAGGAGAGCAGACGGGCAGGTGACCTGCAGGTTGAATTGTGGCTTTGGCAGTTAAGGTCCCTTCCGACTCGATATTATTATTACTACTACTACTATTATTATTATTATAGTTATTGTTGTTTCGTTGTTGTTGTTATTATGGTTATTGTTATTATTATGTCGTCATCATCGTGTTCCCTCCAACTAATCCTCAACCTAGAATTTGCCTTTTTCACAAAAATGGCGTCCGGGATCAGCCATTTCAGGGTGTTCCCACCGCAACCCCCGAGGTGGCACTTTATCCACTCTAAACCTTACTGCTAATTGTACATAGGAAAACCATCGAGACAAGAACGTCCTTCTGTTATCAAATGTCTGGATTTCAATTTACAATCCCCTTGGGGAAAAAATCTAGTCCATCTCAGTAGGTTAACTATTTGTGCTTATTTATCATTTCTCATCTATAGAAGGAAGTGGATAAAACAGCCGGGCACCTGGTAAAAAAATGCAGGAGTTTGCCTTCTCCCAGCGTGGTGGTCTTCTTTGGGAGCAGAGCCCCCCCTGTCTCCGTTCTCCCCCAGTCCAGCCCAGCTCTTCCTCCCCTCCACCTGGCTCGGCATCCCCCCAGCTGCAGGGAAGACTTGCAGGAGCGCGAGGCCCGGCGTGATCGCTGGTAGAGCGACCCCAGTTAAGTAACCTTAAGTAAATGGTCAGCCTGAACTCCGTTTTGTTTCCCATCCAGCCTGCTGGGCTGACGTCCAGGCAACCCGAATCTCCTCCCTGGGAGCCTTTAGCAGTCTTTCTCCCTCTCTCTCTACCTGCACAGCATCCATCATCCACCGACTGCCTTTTCCTGGCCTGCCTGCAAATTAACCCAGCCTTTCCCACGCTTCTCCTGCCATCCTTCCCCCAAATCGGCGTAAAGGCCAGAACAGAGCAGGCTGAGGGGTGATGGGAACACTGAGAAGGGGCAGACATAAGGGAGAGCCAGGAATGTTGATCGGCTCCTTTAAGGTAGAAAGGTCTGGAACAAAACCAAAGTGAGCTGCACGGATGGACTGGCGGACGGCTGCACCTACCTGTCCAGCCATCGGTCAGCCCTCATCTTCTGCCCCCCCCATCTTGAGGAGGGTGATGGCCTTTGGGAGGAGGGAGGGCAACAAAGGCAGGGAAATTCACCCACTTGCCCTTCACACGCCCTGTCTGTGGCAAGGAAGAACCTCCTCCCAGGGGAGGGATGGGCTCAAAGCAGCAAAGGCCATGCCGGGATAGATCAAGGCCTGAGTGGGGGGCTGTAACCTGCTGTGAACCGAAACGGGCTGGGCTGTGCCCTGAGTGCCCACCAAAGTCTTGGGCCAAAGTGGCAGCTGCAGAGATCGAGATGGGGGATGGCGGCTCAGCACACGACCCTCCACTCTCTGAAACATCCCTGCCAAGGAGGGACTCGGTCTGCAATGCCGGCCAGTTGGGCCCCCCCACCCAGACAGTCTCCAGCCAGCCCCTCCCTCCAGCTGCAGGAAGGAGGGGGCGGCAGCAGCAGGGAAGGCCAGCCTGTGCCCAAAACCTCCAGTAAGGACACTGCAGGGACGGTCCGGCAGTTGTAGGAGTCCAGCCTTGGCTCCCTTCCTAGGCCGGGCCTGGCTGCTGGCCCTTTCCAGATCCCCTCTGCAGATGGCGTCAGGGAGGCAGCCCTGGGTCCCCTCAGCCAGTGTGGCAGGAGGCCCAGCAAGGCTTTTAGGGCCCCAGCAGGTCCGGCAGGGGGCCTCTCCCTCCTCCCTAGGGAAGATGGGGGGGCATTGCTGCCTGAGAGAAACAGACTTTGGCCTTGGGGGCTTTATGGCCCTTCCTTGGCAGCGACTGGACTGGGGTCTCCTAACAACAGCACAGCCGGAGTCACCCTGGGCGGGGGGGGGGGACGCAGACCCCAGGGCAGCCGTTATGAAGGGGAGGGCCCTCCTCCGACCCGAGCTGGCGAGGAGAGGCCCAGTCTGACTCAGGGGAGGCTGAGGAAGGTTGTGAGGAGAGTTATGCTTGCCTCCCCGCAGGACCATGCCAAACAGGCGCAAGACTGGGCCATGCGGCGGCATTCACACAACACATTTCACCCTACTGAAGTAACCCTCTTCACTATCCTCCCCTAACTCTCCAAGCATGTAACATCCCCATGCGGCCTGCGCCACAAAAGAGTAATCAATATCCATCAGAATAGAGCTGGAAGGGACCTTGGAGGTCTTCTAGTCCAGCCCCCTGCTCAAGCAGGATTGAGCCTATACTATTTCAGACAGGTGGATGTCCAGTCTCTTCTTGAAAGCCTCCAGGGATGGAGCTCCCACAAGGTCTGAAGGCAACATCCGTTCCACTGGTTAATGAATTAAGTTCCTCCTTAATTCCAGGTTGCTTCTCTCCTTGATTATTGTCATATTAGGTCAATGGAGCCCCCAGCTAGGTCTGGCTACGTCTCCCTCCCCCCCATGCAAACAGAGCAGAGACCCCCCAGGGAGGCGCAAGAGGGTGGGCATCTGGGCTCCCCAGCCCTCCAGCTGGCTCTGGTTGGGGTGGTTGGCTGCCTGAAAAGGGGTCCCCAAGAGCGCCCCCTGGTGGTGGGAAAGGGAAGCTGGGTTTCATCCTCAACCAGGTTTGGGCCTTTCTTGAACCTCGTCTTTCGCCAGCAGGCCTAGCCAGGTCAGAATGCCAGGCTCCTCAGGTAGGGCCGATGCTGGCCAGGCCATGGTTCAGGGTTGAGGCTCCAGCAGGGAGGCAGGCAGGGCAAACATTAAGCCAAGTGTAATTAAATCCAAAAATTTAATTAAAGTCAGTTGAAATTACATACAGTTTGGACCACATACGAAAACCTCATCCCTGCTTCCAGGCAAGTTGTCTGCAGGCGACTCGGATCCCGCCACGGCTTCCCCTCACGACAGCTCCAGCCGGGTGGACTTGGCTGGAGTGTTGGGGGTTCAAGGGCACACCAGGCAAATGAGGATTTGCACCATCTTCTAAAAATTTCCTGCCTGAGTGGGGTGGGGGTAGGGGAGTGGGGTTGGACTAGAAGACCTCCAAGGTCCCTGCTCTGTTATTCTGTTAAAATGGGCCCCCCACCCCAAGCATCTTGCACTAGGGGGGAGTTCTGGGAAGCTCAGAACTTGCACCTATTTTGTGACCCTTTCAGCTGTGCTGATTAAGAGAGATTATCTATAAGGATTTGGGATTTTTTCCCTCACCTGGCTAACTTGGCTACTATGATTGCTTTTAATTCACCTGGACGTGACTCCACACCGCCCCCTCGGAGGAGGCAGCGAGAGGGACGGCTTCTCCGCTTGACCCGGGGCGGCCTAGCTGACAAAGAGCCAGTCGGCCAGGGCGGTGGGCAGGTGGGTTGCAGCCTGCAGACGAAGCCACCAGGAGGCCTCCATGGGGGTGTAGCGGCTGTAGGGGTGACGTGCGGCGAGGGCTTCGGTCAGGGCATCCAGGACTGGGGAGACATCCCGCAGGCCGCTGTGCGCAAAGCCCTTCATCCGAGAGAGCTTCTCCTGGAAGTCAGCCTCTCCGTAATCTGCCCGGACGGCCTCGCTGGCCCCACGCCACATGCGCTCGCCCTCGCCCGCGATGCCCTCGGGGGTCAGGATCCCTGTGGCTGCGATGAAGTTGCTCGGCTCGACGGCCACCACCGAGACGCCCCAGCGATACATCTCCTGCCGTAGGCAGTCACTGAAGGCCTCCACCCCGAACTTGGAGACGCAATAGGAGGAGCGCATCGGCCTGGCCATCCGGCCCAGCATGCTGCTCATGTTGACGATCCGCCCTGGAGGGGAGCAGAGACCAGAACTGCTCTGGGGAGGGGGTGACGTCAGTGGGAGAGAGCAGCACGGAGGGAGGGAGGGGAGTCGAGAACCAGTCAGGTCACCCAGCTCAGGGTCTGGCCTTGGGAAGAACTCCCCAGAGGCTCCACCAGTTGTTCTCTGGAGGGCCCCCTTCCCAGTGGGAGGTAGCCATGCCACAGAGGTAGCTGCTTGGGCAGAGTCTCAGTCACTTTTTGGATCTCATTATCCCAAAGTGGGAGACCTGAGTGGGGTTGGCTTCCTGCCCTGGGGGGCCTGGCAGGCCTCTGCTTTCCCCTCCCTCTTCCTTCTTCCTCCGTGCCTGGGGATCTTTCCTCTACCCCCCCCTGCCCCCCCATTCTTGCACAAGGCTTTGCTGGAATGCCTTTGTGGAATGCCAGTGTTACACGGAGGATGCAAACTCTTGCACACATGCTCTGTATGTTTAACTTTGCCGCTGGCTCCCCCGGCATTGGAAGTCTGAGTGCACATGAGAACAGAGCCACCCAGCACATCGGCTAATCCTTGCTGGACCGGCTCTGCTGGACACCAGGCAGGTGCAGGTGGAACTCTGCTGCCCGTCCACTCTGTGTCCACTCCTGTGCAAGATGCTGTGCCCAGAGGCCAAAGGGCATTCAGAAGTGTGTCCTGGTGGCCCCCAATCCCTGTAGACCCTCTTTCCTACCTCTAGCCCTGCGAATAAGGGGCAGAAAAGCTTTTGTCACACGGATGGTCCCCCATAAGTTGATGTCGGCCACCCTCTGGTACTTCTCCACGCTGGTGAATTCCACGTCTCCAAAGGAGGCGATTCCAGCATTGTTCACCAAGCCCCACAGACCTGCCCCGCAAGAGAGAAGACCCTCCTTGAGGATTCGCGAGTGCAGGGCAGCTTCCTCCTCCCCCTCCCAAGGAAGCCCATCTCGCCAGCCGCCTGTTTAAGAGTTGGGTGCAGCCAAACAGAGCTGGGGAAAACCAAGGGACCCACACATGGACACACACAGTTCGGTCCCCGCCCGCTGGGGAGCCTGGTGAGATGCCCTCGCCTGCCAGGTGCAGCCGGCCCCTGTGGAGGTGGGAGGAAGGGCCTGGGGCGATTACCTTGGGCAGGGTCCTCCAGCCGCGCCTCCACGTATCGGAAGGCAAGGGCCACCTGCTCTTCGCAGCACACGTCCAGCTGGAGGACGTGCATCCGCTCAGGGCCCAGGCGGCACAGCTGCTGGGCGCCATCTCCTCCTTGGTCCTGTCCAACAGACAGGGAGAAAAACCATTAAGGGGAGGGCTGCGGAGGGCAAGCACAGCCCTGTCGGGGCTGATGGGACTTGTACCGTTGCCTCCCTCCCTCCCCACCTCCTTCAGAGGGCCAAAACTGAGGAGGAAGCATGAGGTGAGTCCCCCTCCCCCCACCAGACTCTCGGAGGAAACCTGAAAGCCTCCCCCAGGTGATGCCAGCCCAGGGTTCCTCACCAGGAGCAAACAGCCGGCAAAGACGGTGAACCCTTTCCCGTGGAGGTGCCTGGCCAAGGCGTGGCCGAAGCCCTTGTCACAGCCTGTGATCAGCACCGCCTTCCTTTCGGCCTGCAGGAGGGGAAGAAGGAGGAACGCCAGAGTGGCACGGATCAGGGCCAAGACTGTCCAGCCGTGAAGCAGCCGAGTCTCAGAGGAAGAAAACCAGGCGGGAGCCAAGAAGTGAGGACGGCAGCAGCTTCTGCTCTCCCCCCCCCCCCATGAAAGAGGCTCAGAGAGGAGGACAGAAGGGTGGGGTGAACGGGAGGCAGGGCCCCCTCAGAGGCAGGAGACACAGCTGCGCCTTGTGAGAGAAGCGTGGACACCCCCCCCCTGAGGGATCGACGTAAACACACGCCAGACGGCCAGCACCCCGTCCGGCCTGCCAGAGCTTTGGCCAAGGACACGACAGGACAAGGAGTCGGACTTATCACCTCCTCCGTCCCGATCTTAGGAGGAATCTCATTCATCGCTGCTATGACTCCAAAAATTTCTTAACACCCGGGCTAAGATCTCTTGGCTTCCAGGGAAGATGGCCGGGAGGGGATTTGACCCTTGGCACAGAAAAACGCAAATCTGCTCAGCCACAAAAGCCGCTTCAGACGGCTCTCTCGGATTGCTTCAGAGGAGCAGACGGTCCAATGGCCACAGGGGAACCAGGGTGAGCTGCCGCCGCCGCCGCCGCCTGCCTGTCCCCCAGGGAGCGGCCTTCTCTCTGGCAGTGCTGCCCTCCGAGATCTGCACCCCATTCCAATAACTCTTCCCGCAAAGGGGGAGACTTGTGGGGCTGTTCTTCCAGGTGTTTGCTTCGCATTCTCTTTATATTACTGCATCACTCACCTCACCTGGGATGGAGGTGGATAACTGGGTAAGATCAGCGTGCTGGTGGTAACTCATCCTGTGGTGACGGATGACCTCACCCGGGGTTTCATGCAGATGGTTCAAAAGGGGGCGAGAAAGCGTTGATCCCTGTGGCACCCCAAAGAGAAGGGGCCATGGGCTGGACCCCTCTCTCCCTATCAGTACCAGTTGGGACTGACCTTGGAGAAATGAGGTGAACCAGCAGGGAATTGTGGCACCCGCCCCCAGCTCCCCAAGTCCACGAGAAACGAATACGGTGGCCGATGCTATCAGCAGCTGCTGAGAGATCAAGAAGAGGCGCAAGGACGGACGCACAGCCTCCAACCTGCTCACACCAGAGGTCATCCGTGAACGCAACCAGCGCCATCTCCGTCCCACATTTGGGCCCGAAACCCAACTGAAAGGGGTCCAGATGATCCGTTTCCTACAGGATTGTCTGGAGTCGCAGCGCCACCCCCCCCAACCCCCTTCCTTAAAAAGGGGCAGGGGCTGGGCATGTAGTTGACCTGAGGGCACTGCACGGACCTGTCCCTTCAGCAAAGCCTCTGCACTGCCACTCCCGCCTTGGCCAGCTTGCTCTTTCGCCAGACCGGGGGGGGGGGGGAGAGATCCGGCCTCAACTGGTGTTCAGGCTGAAAAGCAGGTTCTCTGAAAGAGCTCAGCGGGCACGCGGCCTCAAGGTCAAGCAGGGGAGGCAGATGGTGTGCCAAGAGCAAGGAACGCAGGCAAGGGAAAGAGTGAGTCAGCAGGGAAAGTCCTCCAGGGGACACCCCCCCCCCGTGATTGTCCTCCAGGTACAGCCAGGCGGGGGGGGGGGTCTCCCCTTCTCAGGAGCCATAGAAGGGACCTTGGGGAGGAGAGGCAAGGGGCACAGCCGGGTGTCCGCCTGGCACTTGTTCATCTGGCCCCACCCTGGGATGCAAAGCTGCCTCAGCTGACCCAGGCCCTGCCCAGGACAGGCGCTTGTTGTGCAGTCAGGACGCGACCTTGGCAAGACGGGGCTCCACAAGGACTTTGGCCCCAGTCCTGGAGACCGTCGGAGTCTGGCTGGGGAGAAGCTGGCCGAGACCCAGAGTCTGATGGGAACTATCGAGTGACACCAATACTGCCGAAGCTGCCCAGAGTGCCCGTCTCGTGGTTCTGGAGACCCAGTTGCCTTGCCCTCCTGGGGGGGGGGCGCTGCAGGCCATGCCTCCTCCTCCTCCCCCTTCCCTGACATAGCCTGGGGCCTTCACAGCAGGAGCCCCTCCTGTAAAATGCCACCTCCACCGAATAGAAGAACCACCCCCTCCCTTTAATAGGCTAGGGGGGAAGCTTTGAGAAGGACCGGCTTTTCCAGGGTGCGGTTGGGGACTTGGGTGAGAATGGGAGAGCCTCCTGAGCAGGGAGGAGCAAGACACCCCGAGATTTTTACAGCTGCATTGTTGTATGTTGATTATATTTATTACTTGGTACATTGGATGATTTTGGTCACTGCTAATCATGTTAAATCCTGCAATTTGCTCAGGTGGCAGAAACCTATCTGAAGTCCGTCCCAGTTCAGAATAACAGATTAACAGGACTGGAAGGGACCTTTGAAATCTTATAATCCAACCCCCTGCTCAAGCAGGAGACTCTACACCATTTCAGACAAATGGTTGTCCAGTGTCTTCTTAAAAACCTCCAGTGACGGAGCACCCACGACTCCTGGAGGCAACTTCCACTGTCCCAAAGGTGCTTTTTCACGAAGCAACTGGACTTTGTTTTAATTTGAAGACGTTTCGCTTCTCATCCAAGAAGCTTCTTCAGCTCTGCTTCCTGGAGGAGAAGCAAAACGTCTTCAAAGAAAAAGGGGAAAGTCCAGTTGCCTCGTGAAAAAGCGTCTTTGAGACAACGATGACGCGGGTGACCGAAGAGTCTCCATAGGCAACTTCTGCTCCTCCGGTTCATTGGGGAGGGGCCCTCGAGGCAGGAATCCTCTCCCCCTTTGCCAAGCTGCCTCATCTTGACCGGCAGCAGCCCCCAGCCCCAGACGCCCCCCCAGCATGCAATGATGCAATACCATGGGGGGGGGAGGTTTGAAGGTTTATTGACGTGTCACTGTAAGCCGCCTCTGCCCGATGGGGGGCATGGTAGTTTAATAAAAAAAAACACGTCTCCCAGCTGTGCATGATGGTTTGCCTGCTCCCCTCCAGCAGCAGTTCCCAGGAGCGGACCCCGGGCGAGGCCGGACGCCCCCCTGAGGAAGGGTCTCCCTCAAGGAAGCCAGGGATTCCCGGGACGATTCAGGCCCGGTGGGTGAGTTTCACCGGCACCCCGCCCCGGGACCCCGTTCGCCCCGCCGCCGCCAGAGACCCCAGCGAGGCGGGGCAGGTCGAGGAGCCTCTTCGTTGCTTCTCCCGGCGGAGTTCCGGGGCTGCGACTCCGCCGTCGGGGCTCCGGCTCGCCCAGCCTCCCACCCCCCCCGGGGCGCCTCTGCCTCCGGGGGGGGTACAGCGCCCCCCGCGCCTCCCCCTCCTCACGGGCCACTCACCGGCAGGCGGCGGCGGCGGAGGCAGCCCAGCAGGAGCAGCGGGAGCAGCAGCAGGGCGGGCAGGCCGGCGAGGGCGCCGCAGAGCCAGACCGGGAGCGGCGGCGGCGGCCACATGGCGCGCGAGGGGCGGGGCGGGGGCGTCGCCGGGACGGCAGTGACGTCACTTCCTCGGCCGGACGAGCGGAGGGGACGCGCGGCGGTCAGCCGGACGGGCGGTAAGCAGCCGGGCCTCGAGCAGCGCCGGTCGCCGCCGGGAGGGGAGGGGAGCGGGGGAGACGGCTGCCCGGCCGCGGGGAGGGGTCGCCCCGGGAGGGCAGGTGGGCCGCGGGGCCGAGCTCCGGCTGCTTCCCGCCGCTCCCTCCGCCGCTTGCGGCCCCGCGGGGGGGTCTGGGGATGCGTGGGTGTCTCCGCGCGGCTCGGGCCGGGAGAGGCTCCCGCGGGGCTCCGTGGCGTCTGGGCCGGGCCGGAAGCGCCCGGGTCCGCCCGCCTGCCCTCCGCGGGGTCGGGGCCTCTGCTGCCCCCGCCGCCCGCGACCTCAGCCCCGGCCTGGCGTCCCCCCGAAGGCTTCCGAAAGGGTCCGTGCCCGAGGTTCCCCTGGCCAGGAGGGCGGGCGAGGATGGGGGTCCTTTGCTCAGGCAGCTGGTAGGCAAAGCCCCGGGCCGGTCTCCCCTCCCGGCAGGCCCGGCCGCTCGGGGCCCGTCCCCCGGGGAGGGAGGGGGGCACTTGCCTCCCCCAAGACCGCCCCCCCCGCAGAAGGGGCTCTGCTCCTCCCGCCCCCCCACGGGGAACCTCTGGGCCCCTTTCGCCCTCCCTGGGAGGGGGGGGAACTCTGGGAATGGGCCCCAGCAACCGGTGACCCTCCTCCGAGTGACCAGGGAGGCTGGCTGTGCCAAGCCCCAGCAGGCCCGAAGCCCGATTGGCTGGGCTCCCTCAACCCCCCCCCTCCGGCGGCAGTCCTGGCACGCAGAGGGTGAAGAGAGGCGGCTGGCAAAGTCGCCCCCCCCCCCGCCCGGCCTCTGCTGCTCCCTGAGTTGACCTGTTTCCTGAATTCAGAGCAGACCATCTCCCGGGGAGGCGTGCTGGGGTCACCAAGGCAGCCAGGAAGCCAAACCAAGGTTAGTAGGCGGGGCAAAGGTATGGCCGTCTGTGCGGGCCGGGAGTTGCTGGACGGGTCCGGCGCTCTCTGGTGGGGGGAGCCTCCACTGGGCCCGCCCTCAAGCCGGACCATAAAGGCGGGAGGGGGTGCAGGTAGCGCAGAGCGGCTTCTCTCCCCTTTGGCAGAGTCCGGAGCAGCAGAGACGCCCCCCATGGCGATCCTCTTGGCCACCACCCGCATCGCTCAGCCTCTTGCCCGGCTGGCCCTGAAGGCTCCGCACTGCAAGGATGTCGCTGCCACCGGCCTGCGGTAAGTACGGAGGGCAGGGTGCTGGGCTGGAGGTCCACTTCTGTCTTCTCCAAAGAAAGTCCGTGGCTGACCACCAACCGTTTAGCGACCGTGTCAAGCGTCGACAGCACTAAAAAAGTGACTGGTGACTTACAGCTGGTGCTCCGTCCTCATGATCGCCTGATCCGAGTCCAGGTGCCAGCCTGTATTCAGGATGGTTGCCGCATCCCGGGGCCGAGTGATTGCCATCTGCGACCGTCCCAGGTGGCATCCAACAAGCAGAGCCAATGGGGGGGGGGGACCCGGGTTTGCACAATGACCGCATGATTTGCTTAGTAACTGCAGCATCTGCTTAACAACCATGGCAAGAATGTCGTAAAACCGGACACGACTCATTTAACAAATATCTTGCTTAGCAACTGAAATTCTGGCCCTAATTGTGGTTGTATGTTGAGGACCACCTGGTCACTTGAGGGCCCTGAATGCTCCCCCCCACCCTGGTTTCTTGAAGTACTTTGCTTAGGAGGAAGAGGAAGAAGCTGCTGCTGCTGCAGCCACCCGGGCGGGGGTGGGGGTGGGGGTCCAAGCCAGCAGAACCGGCCCCTTGATGAACCTCTTAAGTGCTGCTTGGCCTCCAACAGGGCTGCAGACCAGAGTCCGAAAGGATCTCCTTGTTCCAAAGTCCCTCCAGATAACGCCAAAGGGGGCTGTGCTCACCTGAGCCCCCCATCCCTGGGTCAGCTGTTAGGATTCTGGTTGGGGGTGGGGTGCGGGTGGCTGAATTCCCCAAACAGGAAGGCCATGGGTGCAAAGGTGAATCCCTCCCTCTCCTGGGGTGGGCTGCAGCGTTTGTGCGGACGCGTGTGTAAAGAGGAAGGGTCCTGCCCAGAATGGGTGGGCCACGGGCAGAACCTTCTTGCTGCTTCTCAAGAGCCCCCCAACCTTCGGAGGCCGGGGCAGCTGTCCTCTCAAATTGGCTGTTTGTGAGCAGTTGAGCGTTCCGCCCACAAGTCAACACAGCTCTTGTGGCTGCGCGGCTGGGGGTGAGCATGGCCATCAGCTGAGGGGCAAGGGGCTTTGGCCGAGAGGCCCTCGCATGCTCCCCAGAGCCAAGCAGCACTTGGGGGTGCCAGTGAATCATGGGGTCAACAGGCCAGATGTGTTTCAGTCGCTTGGAGGGAAGAGTTCTGCAGACGGGCCGCGGCCCCTCCTGAGGGTCTGGCTGCTGGTCAGGAGACTTGCCCAGGTGGTAGCCATGCCCGGCTTGCACTGCTTGCCCGGGCATCCTCTGGGGTGGGGGCTGGGCTGCCACTTTTGAACTCGGAGGTCCCGGAGGTGCCCATGCTGGCTTAGCAAACTCTCTGGAAGAGTCGGGTCAAGAGGGGCCCAGAGAGCCAATCCATTTCGGCTGAAGCAAGCGGACCCAGCCTGTCTCTTCTGCTCTGGGCTGTGGTTCCCCAAAGGTCTACCCACGTGGCAGCCGTGTCCTCTCTCTCTCTCGCAGCCTGCTTCCCGAGGTTCAGGCCACGGCCCCCGGCTGGAGGAGCCAGCGCTGCTACGCCACTGAGGTGGAAGAGGTGAGAGGGGAGGATTCACCAGCTGGGCGGAGGACAGGACAGCCCCACTTGGGAGGCCACGAGCCCGTGGCGGGCCCCCTTCGTCTCTGCGTTGGGCCCCCTGCCCAGGGCCAGAGCTGCCTCCGGAAGACAGACAGGCCTTGCCCCTCTCTTGTCTGCTGCTGCTGCTCCTCGAGGGCCGCATGGAGGCCTGGAGACCTCCCCAGCTGCGCAGGGTGACTCTCAGTTCGCAAAGCCCCTGAGGCCGGTGTCCGTGCGGCTGCCCCGGGGAGAAGGGCCTGGGGAGCCCAGCCGAGGTGGAGGGCGGGGGGACGTCTTTGGCCCTGTTGAACCTCATGAGGGGCAGGTGGGAGGCTCCGTGGCGGAGGCCCCCATGTCCCTTTGGGATTCCTCTTCGGGGCCTTCAGCACTGGCTCTTGTGCACCCCCTTCAGATCGGCCAGCGCCCCGTCCTTATCACGGGCTGCGACTCGGGCTTCGGCTTCTCCTTGGCCAAATTCCTCCATGGGAAAGGCTTCATCATCTACGCTGGGTGCCTGCTGAAGGTAAGGCCGGAGGGGGTGAATTGAGTGGCTGCAGACAAGTTAATACCCTTGGTTCCCCCCCCTTCCCCCCCGAAGGATTTGGGACACTCTAGATCGGGGTGTCAAATTGGGCCAGTTGCATCATATGGAGGCCGCTCCCACCCCAGCTCCGGCAATGCAAAAAAAGTGGCGGTATGTCACGACACGTGATGCGGCGAGTTTGACACCCGTGCTCTATGGTGCAGCTGGCTAAGATTGTGCCGCTGCAGCAGGGGGCGATGGGCTCTTCCGCTCCCATCACCACTATCGTGAGTCTCTGGCCTTGCTGCTCGCCCCCCCACCGGCCTCGTTCCAGGCGTCTCCCTACCTGCTTCGCTTCCCGAGCCCCTCCGAAAACCCGGAAGCTGGTTGGGTTCAGCGTGCTGGAGGCCTTGCTCAAGAGAAGTCGCCCGCGTGGCCTCTGCCTTCCCCAAAGCTGTCCTCCAGGTCCCAAGTGGAGGCTCCCCCGGAGACATCAGACAGCTGGGTGGGACGTCTTCCTTATGGTTGACCGAGCCCTCGGGAGCAAGTGATCTTTGCCCACAAGGGGAGGGTAGAAAAGTCCTCCAGGATCAGAGGATGCTGCCACCATGGCTGGATCCCCCCAGAAAATGGGGGCTGGGCAGCAGCAGGAGCCCTGGGGCAGTGGTTCTACCAACAGACCGGCTTCTTACTGAGGGCCGTGGAAGGCGCCTCTCCTGGCGAGAGAGGCCAGGAGTCCGGCCAGCTTGAAGACCCCCCCTCCCCCCAAGCAGAACTCTGCCAGTGTGCTCTTGTCCCTGAGCTGGATTGGGACCTGCGTTGGGACCTGTGTTTGGAACGGCATTCGTTTCTTACGACGCAGTAGTCCCTGTGGGCAATATATGTTCTGATAATTCCTATTGGGTAAAGGGAACGGTTATTGTATTTGCAGAGCACGTAGTATTGAATGGTTAGTTAATAGCCTCTGAAATTAAAATAGCATTCAAAATCGCCTTGATAGCTTGTGGAAATGGGCCAAGGGGAAAGAGAGTGAAGTTCAACAGGTGCAGCTTTCTTCACTCGGGATGCACAAATATTGAAACTCCCAGAGGATCTGATTGCAAAAAAAGCAAATGCAGATTGAAACTTTTGCAACAGAAGTTTGGCATCCAGATCACAGGGAGCCCTTGTTCCCCACATTCTGCTCCAGTCAGGCCGGCTGAAGGACTCTGCTGCTCTGCCCCCCCCTTTGAGAAAAAGCAGCGGAGCAGTTTGGAAAATGGCTCCTCCTGGAAACGGTGTCAGGGCCTGTGGGCCCTCATTCCAGGGGCCCAGGACACAGATTTCAGTTGCATGCAGTAATGAGTGGCAGCAGCAGCAGCAGCGGCCCCCAGAATGCGCTAACCCTAACCCTAACCCTCCCCTGGGCTGGAGGTGGGCCCCAATCCTCCCGGCTCCTCCTGCCCCGAACCAAGACTGGGCTACTGAGCCCTTCGGGGCGCCCTGGCCGGCATGCCTGCCCCTCCCCGAAGGGCCTGCAGGCTCTGCGCTGGGCTGACTCTGAAGGCTGCAGGGAGCAGGCCGGGCCTTTAGCAGGAGAGCCTGCCCTGGTTGGCAAAGGGCTTTGCTCCGCGATCCTGGGCCTCGAGCGCCCCCTGCTGGCCCTGGCCAGGAAGTGCAATTCCCCTTGCAATTTCTCTTTGGAAATGGTTGAGAATATTTGCAGCTGGGGGTTGTAGGTTATCGCAGGGGTCTGTTCTCCGAGCTTGCTGTTTGTCTGTAACTACCCAGCCCTGGATTCACCCGATGGGTCTTGGGAGAAGCACCGTGGCTGTGGTGGTGTGTGAGACTTCAGAGTGGCAAATTCTCCAAACCCCGATTTGCTCTGGCGAGACATGCATCATCTCCCAGTCATGGGAAACCGTGACTTTGAGCCCTATGCCCAAAGCGGGTGGGAAAATTGCCGGGATCAGCAGGGCAGCCCCTTGTGGGGAGCTGCGTCTGTTGACGGGGCGTTGCAAGCTGGCGCGAGACGGACCCTTCGTGATTGCGTGACGCCCTCCCACGGGGTGGGTGGGCCGGTGGACGTCTCCTGTTGTGGGGCAGCAGAGGCCCACCGTGCTTCTGCCGCTTTTCATCAGGAGCAAGGCCGGGGGGGCTCGAAGGACCTGGACAACATGAAGAGTGACCGAATGAGGACCGTCCAGCTCAACGTCTGTGACAGCGAGGAGGTGGGGCGTGCCGTGGACTACATCACCAGCAACCTGAAGGATCCGGAGACTGGAGGTGAAAGAGAAAGGCCAGGGAGCTGGAGCAGGAGTCGCCCAAGGGGGGAGGAGCCGTTTCCCTGCCCTCTCAGCCGGGCCCAGTCCCCACGGAAGGCCAGCGGTTGCCCCAGGTCGTCCCAGCTTGAGTGCAGCTGCCCGTGCGCTTTCTTCCTCCGTTCCAGCACACGCCTAATGCAGGCAGGGAGGGTGTCTAGATCAGTGATTAGGGAGTTACCAAATGTTGTATTATGGCTTCTTGATCCCAGGATGATTTTCTTGTATGGAAAAGACAGCAAAGTCCCCACAGAAGGCAGCAAATAAACCAGGAAGCTGCAGGACGCAGAAGCTTTGATGCTTTTGATGCACCTGGAGCTTCTCGGCTCCTGTTTCATAGTCCAAAATGTTAAGTTTTCCTCCATCTGGTCAAAGGCTTTGGTTATGGTTCAGAAGGCCGCTTAGGGAGGGGTCTCCCTGCTCTTGAGTAGCTCCGGGAGGTCTGGGCCGGCTTTTGCTCCTTTTCCCCATCGGTCACCCTTTGACCTCTCCTCCCCACCCCATCTTTGCACAGGATTGTCTTAGTGCAGCCCCACACACTCAAGGCCAGAGCAAGAAACGTGGCCGGTGCAGCTGCTGCTCCTGACTCACAACCCTTCTGTGGAAAACAAGCAGCAAACCTTGTGGCAGAGAGTTGGAAATAGGCTTTTCTCTGAACTAAGGGGTGCACCAAATGGAAAACATGGGTGGCCTTGAACCCAGACGGGTCCATGATCCAAATGTTTTGGACCGGGAGCCCAGAATGTTTTCCTGTTATGCCAGCTTTGGCCAACATGCCCTAAGATCTGGACTCCCTTCCCCCCCCTTGTTCTCCTGGGGGAGCAGTGGAGGATTCTCAGAGGGTCTTTGGGATTACTAGAGGAGGCAATCTCTGTAGCTCCGGGTGTCCCTGGGTGGTGTCAGCGAGTGTGGGGTGCGCTTCCTGTTCTCATGCGGCAGCTTGCCCTCACAGGGCTGGTGAGGGTGTGGCCAGAAAACAGTACCCTCATCGGGGACCCAGGCAGGATGAGACACCCCCCTCCCCCCCAGCACTGCATTCCAGAGGGCAGGCTGGCTTCCGGCCCCTGCCTCCCTCGCCTCCGAGGCCAGAATAATCCCGGGGTCCCCTCCTGAGCCAGTTTTACGGAAGAGGCCATTCAGTAGTAGCTGTAGGCGTCACCCTGCTAAACCAGTTTTTCCTCCCCAATCAGCATGCAAGCGGCTGTGTTTTGCACCAGTTGCAGGTTCCGCTAGTCCTGGAGGTTGTCCCGAGCATGGCAAGACTATGGTCTGGGAGGGAGCCCCAGAAGAGCTGCTGCTGTGTTTGGAGCCACGAATCCTTTGGAGGAACCAGCAGCCTGATGCTTCCTCAGATCTCCTCCTCCTCCTCCTCCTCCTCCTCCATAGGAGCCCCTGGATCTGAACCAGGGGACCCAGATAATCCATGTCACCCCAGGCTCCAACAACTGTTCTGGAGAACTGGAGGAGCCTTCCCTAAAAATGAAAGATTGAAGAGTGGGCAGAAGTGGCTTCTTTCCAGAAAGAGAGAGGGAGAGAGAGCAGCTGTCATTTGTTGGGCCTCTGGAGTTTTCAACTAAGGATAGGGTTACTGACCTTTGGCCTTCCTAGGAGTAGGAATCCTCTGACCCCTTGTTTGCCTCCTCTCCAGGGCTCTGGGGACTGGTCAACAACGCTGGGATTTCCACCTTTGGGGAGGTGGAATTCACCAGCATGGACACCTACAAAGAAGTGGCCGAAGTGAATCTCTGGGGCACCATCCGGACCACCAAGGCCTTCCTGCCCCTGATACGGAGAGCCAAAGGTAAGCGGGGTCCCATCCCCCACCCCCTCCCTGGAACAGGTGGACGCAGAGCCCCATCGCAGCCAGAGGGAGATGGAGCTCCTCCCAATGGGGAGGGGTGACGGTCGCGGAAGAAGGGCTGTGGCCGGGGGGGGGATTCCTCCTTCGCCCCGGCAGGGCTGCGTCCTCCGAGCCAGGCTGGGTGGCCGCATCCAGAGGCGGCTTGCAATTGTGGGGTCCCTATGGGGGGCTGCTCCCTTCACGGCGCCTTTGCCCCTCCCCCCGGCAGGCCGCGTGGTCAACATCAGCAGCATGATGGGCCGGATGGCCAACCCTGCCCGCTCCCCTTACTGCATCACCAAGTTTGGCGTGGAGGCCTTCTCCGACTGCCTGCGCTACGAGATGCGTCCGCACGACGTGAAGGTCTGCATCGTGGAGCCGGGCAACTTCATCGCCGGCACCAGCCTCTACAGCCCTGAGCGCATCCAGTCCATCGCCGACAAGATGTGGGACGAGCTGCCGGAGATCGTGCGCCGCGACTACGGGCGGAAGTACTTCGACGAGCAGATCGCCAAGATGGAGTCGTACTGCAGCAGCGGTTCCTCCGACACCTCGCCGGTCGTGGAGAGCATCGGCCACGCCCTCTCCTCCACCACGCCCTACACCCGCTACCATCCCATGGACTACTACTGGTGGCTGCGCATGCAGGTCATGACCCACATGCCCGCGGCCATCTCCGACCGTCTCTACATCTACTGAGGGGGGAGGAGGGGCCCTGCTGGAGCTGAACCGGCGAGGGACGGTCGTGCGAAAGGTTAGGCTTTACAATTCTCCAGCAGCCGCTCGGTTAGTCGGTTTTAAAGTCTGTATTTTAGGCCTGTGGTTAATTTAAACATTGGGACGTAATTTAACCCCTTGCATGGTGTGTCTGGTAGGCAGGACGACCTCGCGTCTTTCAGAGGGACCCAGACGATTTATTTCAAGTATTCCCTTCTTTGCCTGGCTTGCGTTAGGGGAGTTCGGTCACCTCCCTCCCTTCGGAGCTGGCCGTCCCCTCCTTGAGAAAGGCTGCCTGCCCAGTCCTGGACAGCCTGGGGCTCATCCTCGCTGGGAGGCAGCTGGCCTTTGTTGATCGGGGCGGGGGTAATCGCAGCAGCCAGGGGCCAGTTGTCCACACCTGTCTTCGCACACTCCTTTCCAAGGCTGCCACGGACCAAGCGCTGCCATGTCCCTCTGCCACCAGAGGAGCTGTGCCCGCAGGATCAACCCCTCCGGGGGGTTCTGCCAGTGCACGGAGTCCCTCCTGCAAGGGGGCGGGGGGCAGCCTGGCCTTAGTCAGGGGCTGCTGATCAGGCTCCAGGCTGAGTTCTTTGCACTAGGGTCCCGGTGCTGATGGGTGGGGGGGAATCGCAGGGCAGGAGGGAGGCCGCCTTCCACCTGCCCCAGCAGCGTGAGCCACCCACAGCCCCGGGAGCCACCATGGATCACTCCATCTTGACCGTGAAGGTCATTTTTCTCCTGGCACTTAAAATCCTCCCCCCGGCAGGTCAGGCTGAGCAGGGCGCCTGCCCCCCAATCCTAACCCATGAAGTCTGCGTGACTCGTGGCCGTCAATCCCTGGCCACGGCCGTGGCCCCTCCCAGACTGTCGCCAGGGCTGGGGGGGCCTCGTGGGGGGCCCAGGCCTGTGGCTGCCAGCGAAGGAGGACAAGGGAACATCACCCCCAACTAGCAAGCGGGAAGGGCTGTGATCGGATGTCCTCTCTTTCGATGAACATTAAACCATGTGACAAACCTGCCTGAATCATTGGCCTTTTTCGTTGACCGGAGACCAGATGCCCCTGGCCGCTGAGAGGGAGGGGAGGGCAAGAGGCGCCCTCCTCCTCCTCCTCCTCCTGTTTGTCCCGGGGCCGGCCCTGCCCTCCTGCCCGGGAGGCTAAGCGGGAAGGTGGCCGGGCACCAGGACCCAGCGGCACCATCTTGGGCAGGTCTCTGTCCTAGTAACGGGCTGGGGTGGGGGGCTTTCATGCAGCAGACCCAAGACGTGAGGTGGGCTTTCCTGTCCCCACTACAGCACTTTCTCGGGGCAACCTCCCCCCTTGCACATCCACGAAAGGGCCCCTCCCTCTGTGAAAGACTCCTCCCTCCCCCCAGAAAGAGACTGTGCAGCCTCAGAAGCCCACGAAAACATCCTATTCATTTGGCCCCCAATTATGTGACTCCGTTCATACGTTATGCTGCATTTTAGTATTGCATTGCTCCACGGCCTGCGAGGAGGGGGATAGATGGGCCTGTGGGGGCCATGGAAGTCTCCCCCCCCCGGAGGAAAAGGAGACCCCTGCCCCTTCCAGGCTAACCTGTGGTGCTTCTGCAGCTGCCCAGGCCCTTTCTGAAATAAAACACGCACAAGCGTTTTGGTCTAATTAAGAGCCTCGTCCTGAAATTAAGTGAGCTTGGTGGTCTTTCAGCAGAGCAGGCGGGATTCACCCCCCCCCCCCTGCCCCCCCCCCCCGCAGCCGACACTTCTTGGCTCGCAACCTCTGCTGCAGGAATGGCTGTCCCGTCCCCCCCCACACACACACAGGTCCTTCCCCCAGCTGCAAGCACTGCGCTTCCCAAGGGGGCTCTGCCCCACCAGAGGCCGGGGTGGGGGTGGGAGAAAGAGCTCCGGAGAGAGAGAGGGAGAATCGTGGTCCCTCTGTGCCTTTTCTTAAGGCCCCCCCCCCCAGTGTTTTCAGGAAAAGGGTCTGCAGGGAAGAAGGGCTTGGAGCAGCCTCCGGGCAGGTGGTCCCTTTGCCTTGTACGAGAATCCTCTCCCTGCCTGGAGGAGGAGGGGATTCTGGCCATGGGTGGGTGGTGGGCTTCTCCCCCTGGCTCACTGCAGGGGGGGGGGAGAGGCTATTGCACTGCCCCTGCCCTGTCTCGGTGGGCCCCCCAAGGGGGCCTTGGCCAATGGGAGACTGTTTGACCCACCCCACCCCACCCTTGCCCTCTTCTCCCCCCCCCCCCGGGGCCTGCATGCTGAGCAGGCCTCCCCCGGGAGGATTGAGCTGCTCTGTGGCAGGAGGGGAGGGAGGGGGGGGAGGAAAGAGGCGGGGGAAATGCAGCTTAGGGCTCCCAGCTCTGTCCGTACCCCCTTCGCTTTCTGGTGGTCTTCTGATAGGGACAGGGGCAGCAGCGGTAGTGGTGGTGGTGCCCTCCCATGCCATTGACCCCCATGTGCTGTTCCCACATGCCGACCCCTAGCTTGATGGTAAAGTACTTGCCTGAGCTGGTGCGTCAGGGTGGCGTGGCTGAAGGACGAGGCCTGGGGGTGGCCTTTCTGGGTCCAGGATTGCCCTCCCCCCCCCAGGGAATGGCTTCTCTCTTTCCAGCTGTGTGGGGAAGACACCCCTGACTGACGGTGCAAGGGATTCCAGCTGCTTTGAGAAAGGTCACTTCCTAGCCAGGCTACGACTCTGGGTTGCATATCGGTGCGCCCCAGTCTTGTGTTTTTGCTCTCCTGTTCTTTGGTGTAACAAGCTGCTTGCCAATGCCTGGCAATATTGCACGCTGGCTGAGTTCACCCATGATGCCTAAGCAGGAGAAGACCTGGCATCTGCGCTCAGCGGGCAAGCTAAGACTGACCAATGTTAATCTCCCTTAGATTGGATTCACTCAGCGCAAATCCTAGCTTCTCCTTTATGCTCTGCTGGATTGTGAAACCCCAGAAAACGGGTTAATTGTGAGAATGCGTCTTGTGATGTGCACATTTCCAGGGTTGTAGTTAATTGGGGGTGGACTCGGGGCGGGGGGGGGGCTGACCCCACACCCGGATCCCTCTGAATTCTGATTCTTGCTCTAGGCCAGGGGTAGGCAACCTTGGCTCTTTTATGACTTGTGGACTTCAATACCCAGAATTCCCGAACCAGCCATGCTGACTCAGGAATTCTGGGAGTTGAAGTCCACAAGTCATAAAAGAGCCAAGGTTGCTTATCCCTGCTCTAGGCAGAGCTAAGAGGATGAGTGGCATTTAGACTAACAAGTAAATTTAAAATTGTACATTAACTGCTGTAAAGAAGATTGAAAGCCATTTCTTTGTACCCTTTTTTCTATTTTTCTTTTACTTTCTTCCCCCTTTCTTGCATGCTTAGCTTTCTTTCTGGTTTCTCTTTCTTTTCTCATTTTATATTAGTTTATATTAGTTTTTTATTTTCCTTCTTAAACTTTTAATAAAATTACAAAGTTTGTGCACCAGCTGCAGCCTTTCCTGGATCATGACTCCCTGTACTCAGTTACTCAAACCCTGGTCGTCTCTCATCTGGACTACTGCAATGCGCCCTGTGTGGGGCTACCCTTGAAAGCCATTCGGAAGCTTCGGCTGTTGCAAAAGTGAGGCAGCGAGAGCAGTCTTTGGGGCCACTAGGATGGCTCCTATCATGCCCCTGCTCTGCGAACTTCATTGGCTACCGGTCTGCTTCGGAGCACGGCTCCAAAGGGGTTGGTTCTGACCTTTAAAGCCCTCAATGGCACATAGGTCCAGGCTAGCTGATGCACCGCTTCGTCACGCCAGGACAGACATGTCAAACTTGTGACGTCGCGTGACGTATCGGAACTTTTCCCCCATTGCTGGCAATGGAGTGGGTGCGGTTTCGTCGTGATGCGTCCGGCCCGTGGGCCGACAGTTTGTCACCCCTGCGCTAGGACATGCCTGTCCTGCTTGTGCCAGCACAGAGGCTCTCCTAGGGATCCCATCGGTCAAACAACTCCAGAAGAGCCTTCTCTGCCACAGTACCCGCCCTTTGTGACCTCCCACCCTCCGGGCTAAGATATGCCCCCCCCTGGCTGGCCTGGGGACCCCAAGGGGGAATTTTCCCCTCTGGAGGGGGCTGCTGGATTGATGGCTGACTCCACCGCCCCCCCCACTTGCTTGCTCTCTGCTCTCCACCTGTCCATTTTTTTGTTATATTGATGCATTCCCATTTTCTTTTTCCTTTTTCATTTCATTGTTGTATTATTTTGCTTCTGCTTTATTTACAGTCTTCTTCCTTCCTTCCTTCCTTCCTTCCTTCCTTCCTTCCTTCCTTCCTTCCTTCCTTCCTTCCTTCCTTCCTTCCTTCCTTTTTATTGTTGTAAGTGGCCTAAAGCAGCCCCACGGCAACATAGGCAGCAAATAAATTCAACAAATAAATACAGAAAACGGAAGCCAACAGTTAGCAGAGTCTCAAGAATGGCCCATGAATGTTCGCAGAATAAGCTGAGCAAAAACTCCCTCGAGTCGAGCTTGGCCAGCCCTGGCGACTCTCTGGACACGTCCGCGTCATTTTCCCAGCACCAGCAGGGAGGCGGCTTGCCGGAGCTTCTCCAGGGAAGGCCGCCCCGTGTGCCCTGCGTGGGCTGGAGGACCAGCTGGCGATCTGGTTGGTCCTGAGCTCCTGGACATGGTCATCAGGTGGGGACTGGGGGCTCTTGGTGGTGGTCTATGGCCATGGAGGTCCGGGGAGCTATGGGGGATCCCAGGCTAGACCCACGTAGGTAGATCCCCTTTGAACCCCCTCTGCCTCCGAGATCCCCTGGCATGGGATCTTGCTCGGAAGGCCCCGGAAAGATCACCTCCCGCTTCAGAGAAGGCTGATTACTCTGAGGGTGAAGGGATTTGTCAGAATGGTCTCTTTGAAGTATCTCAGGATCTGGGTTGGTTCCAGACAATGCTTGGGCATTTCCTGAGTGATCCACCGAGTGCCCGGCAAACCTCGCCATGGCTCACGTTCCTGATCTGGTTGCCCCTAGTCCTCCCGGGCAACAGATCCAGAGGGTCGCCTTAGTTCATCCAAATGCTTCTGAAAGGAAGGTGGTGGATCCCAGCAAAAGCTCCCTCTGGTTGCCCACATTACGAGCAGCAGCAGAGCCACCCCTTCCTCTGCCTCGGCTGCCCGGAGAGGGGGAGGCAGGCAGGCAACCTGGAGGGGTTTTTTGGTATCTCTCATACCCTAAAAGTCTGAATGGAAGTTTTCTTCCCCGTTTTTCCTCTGCGTGTCATGATCAGGAGCTTCATTCCGGGGGGGGGCTTCTGGATGCTTAATGGGAGAAAGATGGGGGCTCCTTGGAGAGAGGGGCTCCTGCTTTCTGCACCCTGCAGGTGCCTCCCCGCCCCCCCCTCCCCAGGCAGCCAGGCTTTTCCCAACATGAGCAAACCACTGGAGGAAGGGGGGGGGATGTCTTGCACTGAGCTTTCTCCACAAGCAGCAAAGAGGCTCCCGCGCCTTGGAGACGGCGGCTGCCTTGGCCTGGTGCACCCTTGGGGCTGGATTGCTACACTCTAGGGACTCTGGGGTGCTCCTTGGCTGCAGCTGGGAGGAGCCAACCTTGGCAACCGGCTATTGCTCTGCTCTTCGAAAGACCTGCCACCACGACAGGGCAAAGGCTGGACGGAGCATCTCCACATCCCAGGCAGACGGGGGGGGGGGGCGGCTCCCATACAAAAGCCGCTTGTTCCTGGTGGCTGCGGGGCCCACGTGGCAGAGCTTGGGGCCTCCAAGCCCTGCAGACACCGCCAGATGAATTGGGCTTTGTGAGAAGCCAGCAAGCCCATCGTGGCTGGGAGGTGCTGTCTCCAGGCCCCCTCCCCCCGGAGGTGGCCAGGAGGTCCTCCCTGCCCTCCGTTCCCTGGACAGCCAGTGCAACAGGGCCAGGAGCTGCCTCCCCCCTCCATCAGCCTGCAGCCTCCAGCACCAGCAGCCTGAGCCCTGGGAGTGATGCCCCCTTAACTCCCCTCCCTCTGTGGCTGCTGCTCGAAATGCAGCATTTCTCTCGTTCATCCTCAGCCCCAAAGGGCCAAATCTTTTGTGGTGGTGATTCCCGAGCAGACGGGAAGCCGCAGAAAAATGCAAGGTGGCAGGAGGGAAGGAGCATGTTGAGTGCCAGCAAGGCCAGCCCGCCAGTCCCCAACACAGCCGCCGCCTCTGCCGTTGCCCAGGAGGAATTCCTCTTCAAGGCAATAGGGAGCAGCACATTTGGGGGCTTAAGGAAAGGTGGGGACTAGGAGCTTGAGATTGGCTCTGTTCGCACATCTTCAACGGGGCGGGGGACCCCCCCCCCGCAGTCCTTCAGGTGATGTTATGCTAGTCAATCCTAGCCAAAGGATTCTCCCCACCCCTCCCCCCATACCCTGAACAAGTCTCCCAGGTGCATTTCTGTAGCTTGCAGTGCTCCCCCCCCCGCCCCCTTCATGAGCCCCCTTTGGCCCCCTCCTCCCTTTCCCCTTGCCCAGCATAGCTCTTTTCCCCCACAGATGCTGCCAGCCCGGGTTTTTGTTTGGGGGGATTCTTGCATTCTGTCTTCATCTCCACTAGTCCTGAACGGCTGGTTCCCTCGGAATGGGGAGCCGCTTCTCCATCACCAGCAGCCGGCCACGGAGTCCCTCTTCGCCCAGTCCATCCCTCCCAGGTACCCCTCCCAGCAGGGAAACCGCTGGGCTCAGCCTGGGTCTTGGCAGGCAGGCCTCCATGAGTTTGCCGAGGCATTTAGGCAAGGTGTGTGACTGGAGGTAAAGCTCTTTCATGCAATGTATAAAATTAAACTTTATTAAAAAGATAAAATCATACAAAAAAACATTGGCTGGCTGTCTCTGAAGAATACAACACAGCACCGTGGGAAAACTCAGGGGCAGCAATGCCACCTCCAGATGCCTGGCTGCAAGAGGACGGTGCAGGTTCTCCCCCCCCCCCCCCAGTGGGCTGAGGAGGTTGGTGGGACTGGAGCATGTTGTCCTTGCGGTTTCCTCCTGGGAGATGCCTCCAACGGAGCTACCACCCCACCACCAGCAGTCACGGGTTCTTTGCAAATTTAGAAGAGCCACATTAGTCCACAGTGGCAACAACTCAGGAATCTGGTAGCAGCTCTTCCAATTGGCAAATTTCATTAAAAGCCGTAAACTTCTGTGAGCTGCAGCTTAATTTATCAGATGCATGAAAATTATCCCTTTGTGAAATGTATTAGTTGGAAAAGCTGCTCCCAGATTCCTCCTGCGCCCTTAGGTAGCCTGCTTCTTCTGCAGGGAGCAGAGCCTGGGAATCAGCGCTCACAGCTGCCCCCCCCCCTTGTCTTAATAGGGAAGGCTGTTGGCCCTGCCAGCCTGTGATTTATAGCCTGCTGGGTAGAGACCAGCCTGCCTTGGATGTCTGACTGATCATGTGGAGAAGGCCAACCAGATGGTGTATGGATTACATGCTTTGGTGGGGCACAGACATTTGCCCCTTCCAGAAGCCCCCCCCCCCTAACCTGGGGCTACAGCCGCAAAGCTTCCCCTTGCTTCCTATCCAGGCAAATGGGGCAGCAGCAGGGAGGGGTCTTCGGGAAGGGGCAACATCAAAGCGCCAAACATCTGAGCAAACATTTCCACAGCAGGGTGGTGGTGGTGGTGGTGGTGGGGACGAGGCAGCTCTATTTATTTACCGGGGCTGCAGAGGAAAGTCCATCTAAACTGCCAGCTCGCTTGACGAGTTTCTTCGGCCTGGACCGAGCCTCTTCGGGGGCAAAGCCGCGGCTGCGGAGCCGGCCTTTCACGCGTCCCCTGCCCGCCGAGGTCGCCCGCGCCTTTCGCAACGGGGCTAGAACCGGGCCTGGAAACCGCGGGGCCCACGCTGGGCTCCCCGTTACCCAAAGGCAGAGCTGGAAAGCGCCGCCAGGCCGGAGGGCAGCGGGCTCCGTCTGCGGCTCTGCTCCCCCCGGGCCTTCGCTCGACCGGCTGGGCTGCAAGCCCCGTCCACGCGCTCTGCTCAGGCAGACTCGATGCCCCCCCGAAGGGCCCCCCGCGGGGATGCCCCCCTCCGCTCCTCCCGGCGCTGACGAGCCCCCCGCCCCGCTTTGGACCATGAAACCGCAGGAAAAGACCCCTCCCCTCCCCTCCCCTCCCCTCCCGGCTCAGAGAGCGCCCACGACCCCTCGCTCCAAGGGCCCTTCAAGCGGGCGCCGTCTCCCCCGCAGCCGTCCCTCCCTCCCTCGCTCGGGCGCCGGGGGGCTCCCGGGTGGTCGTGGCCGCGGAGCAGGGGCAGCCAAGACCCCTCGCGGGGGGAGGGGAGGAGCAGGAGGGGGGGTCAAGCTCCGCGCGGGCGGGTGCCGGCCGGGCCCTCCGGCGGGGCTGCCCCTAGGACGGGACTCCCGGGCGCACCCCCGGGGGGGGGTCGGGGGAGGGGCTGACGCGAGGCGAGCGGGCGCCCTCCGCTCAAGACCGCGGCCGGCGGCGCTGGGACCGCGGGGGGAGAGGGTTGGGATGGGCGAGTCGGGGGCGGGCCCAGGCGGCGGCGGTTAGCCAATCGGCGGATCCCGCGCGCGGGCTCTGCCCGAAACTTTCTGGGCGGGGCCGAGGCCTGGCGCTCACCTGGCCCGCCCCGCCGGGTAGGTAGGGGGCGGGCCGGCCGGCGCGGATTGGCGGGCGGCCGGGAGGCGTGGCCAGGCGCCCGCCTTCGCCGCCATCTTGCCTGAAAAGTTTTGGGCTCCCGGCGCCGCCCGCCAGCCCGCAGCCAGGAGGGTCGCTGGAACGGGGGGGGGGAGCCCGGGAGAGGCGGCGGGAGCGGCGCTCGCCATGCCGGTCAGGAGGCAAGGTGGGCCCGGGGGCGGCGGCGGCGGCGGGGCGGGGGGGCTACGCCGTGCCTCTGGGCGCGTGCAGAGGGCGGCCGGAGCGGAGGTGGGGGTGGGGAAGGAAAGGCTCCGGCTCGGCTCCGACGGTCCTTGTCTCTCCCTCCCTGGCCCGCAGACACGCAGCGCGCCCTGCGGCTCCTGGAGGACTACCGCGCCAAGCTGAGCCCGCGGGGGGACCGAGAGCTGCGCAGCTCGGTGGAGCGGGTGATCGGCATCTTCCGCAGCAGCCTCTTCCAGGCCCTGCTCGGTAGGCGAGGGCCCCGGGGGGGCGGAGGGGGGGCGAGAGTAGGAGGAGAAGCAACGGCGGCTTGCGGGACCCCCCCTTCCGCCCCCCGCTGCGCCGCCAGAGCCCCCTTCCCACGCGGAGGCCCCCCGGGTGCGCGGGGCCCGCGGCGCGAGTCGGTCGGGGGCGGCCTCCTTCCCGGCCGCGGAGCGGGCAGAGCCCCCCCCGCCACAGCCCCTTTCCCCGGCGCCCCGGGAGGTGGTGGCGTGGCCGGGCGGAACCCTCCCTGCCGCCCGGTCCCTGGGGAGGGCGGCGGCGGCTCCTCCTGCGCGTAGAGCGGCGTCCTCCCTTCGGCCGGGGCTCCGCCTGCCCCGGGGGCGAGAGCGGGGGGGGGTCCGGCCTCTCCCCCGTCCCTCTTCGCGGATGGGCTTCTTGGGGGGGGGGCGCTGGCCGAGGCGCGGCCCCGGGGCCGCTCACAGGAGAGGCTCCTTCCGGAAGCCCGGGCGGGGGGGGGAGAGTTCCTCCCGAACAGCCGCCGTCCCTTCCTGCCCTCCAGACATCCAAGAGTTCTACGAGGCGGCCCTCCTGGAGAACCCCAAGAGTGCGGACCCTCCTGCGAAGCCGGCTGAAGCTGCCCAGCCCGGGAGCACCTGGGACGTCCCCCGTCCGCCCAGCACCGGCCCGACTTCGGAGACCTCGCCCAGTAGCCGGACTGCCGACACCCAGGTAGGTGCAACTTGGGCCTCCTTGGGAGAGGAGCGCCTCCTGGGGATGGCAAATGGGCTGCTGGGGGAAGGACCGGCTCTGCCCTCCACCTGGGCAGCTGGCCTCTCGGAGAAGGGCCTCTTTTGCCTTGCCTGCCTCTCTGTCGGGGTAGCTGAACGGCCGAAAAGGCTTAGCTTTGCTGTGCAACACTTGCAAATAAGCGTTAGAGTAACAATTGATCAGCATCTACTCCAGAATCACCTTGTTTGCAAATTGCACCTAAGTTATAGTTTCCCCAAACAGCCGTGTAAAAAAAAGATGCATCAGATTGGAAGCTTTGGGGTGGGGGCACACACCATACCCGCCCCTTGGAAGAAGGGGTGCTCGGGAGGGGGGGCTGCTGGAAGGGCAGCTTGAGCTCTGCCAGAACTGCCCCCTGCTTTGGGTTACTCTGCCGTAGTAGTCGGCACACGGGCTGTGCACTCTGGGGAAGGGGGCATGCTGTGGACTAGGGGGGGGGTTTCTATTAAAGAGTCCTTGCATTGGTCTGGGGGAGGGGCAGGAGATGTCGAGGGCCCAGAGGAAATCACCCGCCCCCCGAAATACATGGCTAGCCAGCGGCAGTCACTTCTGAGGGCAAAGGGCAGAGAGGCCCTTGCTGTGCCCCCCTTCCGAAGAAACCCTCCCTTGGTTGGCCAGCCGAGAGGAGAGCCCACGGCCAGGCTCCCTCCAAAGGGCCCGGTGGGATATATTCATTTCGCTTCTTCATCCTGCCTTTGGATGCTGCCTTCTGCCTCCGAGCGCCCCCCCGCGCTGAACCGCCAGCGGCCTGGGCTTGGGCAGGACTAGTGCGCGCATGGAGGAGCAGTGGGGAGGCCCGAGGGGCTTCTTTCCTGGTCAGTCATGCACAGTTTTGAAATGCCCACTGAGAGAAATGTAGTTGGTCCTCACTGAACCTCTTTTGTTGGGCTAGGACACGGGTCGGCAACCCGCGGCTCCGGAGCCGCATGCGGCTCTTTGAGGCCTTACCTGCGGCTCCGGAGCCTCCTCCGCCATTTTGGCGAGCGCATGCGCGCATGCGCGGGCGGGTGCGGGGGGTGCGCGAGCGCATGCGCGCATGCGTGCGGGTGCCGCGAGCGCAGGTGCGCATGCGCGAACGGCGCGCGGGTGCGCACGCATGCTGCGCGCATGCGTTTGCGCGGCGCGGGTGCGCGCGCATGCGCGAAATGCCAGCCCACCCACCTACCTGTGCATGGTTTAAATGAGCTTTTGAACAGTTTCCTTGTTTCCGGAGAGGTGCGTTGGCACTGATCATGGTTAGCGATAGGAAAGCATTTTCCTCATGCCCAAACTGAATTTTACACACTTCGTTTATGTTAATTGTTATGGACAGAGAGGATGGAAAAACTTTATTCTACTGAAAACACAGTAGCCCACAGAATAATGTAAATTTATTGTTCTTTTTGGCAAAGTTAAATGGTTTTTGCTTCAGCCAGCCCTTGAGCAGGGATGCAAGGAAGTTATTGTTACTTAAAGCTCAGGAAGAGGGAGACGGGGATGGGGGGGTCCTCGGTGTTCTGCCGAGGAATCCTTGGAACTGGAGGCTCTTTCAAACTGACAGGGAAGTTCAAAGGTCATGTTAGAAAGTAAGACTTCGCAGAAAGAATGCTGGAAGCTTAGAACCAACTTTCATTGGAAGTAGTGGATCAGTCGTCAGTAACTGACTTTCCAGCTGCTTGGGAGAAACACATGTCCATCATCTGACAATTTTTTTTTAAAAAAAAACCTCAAGCGCAGACTCGATGGATCACTAGGCTTTTTTCTGCAATTGGCTGTCTATGTTTTCTATTTTTGTGTTTCCGATGTTCTGGCAGAAATAGGCTGCCCTTGGGGCTGAATCCTCTGAAATTCCATGAAATGCTTCTGGTAGGGATTAACTTCTGATAAATTGCCAGGCAACCCCAAACTTGACAACGTTCCCCACAATGTTCTCTTGCTGATAAGGCAAATTCTTATACGCCTACCAAAAATACATTTTTCATATTTCCAATTTCTCTGATCACAGCGTAGGTCTCTTACTCTTCACATCTGTCTTAATATTGTAAGGTTCCAGGCACGGCCCTTTTCTGTATGCGGATATGTGCATACAAAGATGTGCAATCAAAGTAAGGTGCATTATTTGGGGGGACTTTCAAGTCTGGTTGCAGTAACACAAAGCCTCTCCTCCTAGCTATCCACAGCTGTTAAGTGTTATCTAAGAGGGAAGGGATGGAAATTTCAAGGGGGGATGAATGGAGACTTCCAGCTGTCCACCCCTCCTTTTAGCAATGGGGAGGGGGGGAGGATTATTCTTCGCTGTCCATGACCCGTGACATTTCCTCCTCTCTCTGATGCTGAAAAAAGCCTCCGTCCCTCGGGAATGTCGGTTGGGATTCCTCCAGGGAGCCCCCTCTGAGTGCGCAGGCAAGGGGGGCCAGGTGGAGACGGGCCAGGTGTGAGCTCTTTAGAGCCAAGAAAGTCTCTTGATCTCCCTCCATTCTGTGTCTTGTCTTGGGGTTCTGATCTACACCTCTTTTCTAGAGCCTCTTTGGTGTGCACAGCCCTATTTTGTGTAAAAACTTTGCCTCCTTAAGGAATTGGCCTAGTGGCTTGGTGGCCAGCCTCTTTCTGTAACTCCTCAGATTCTTTTTTCACATCCATTTTCACAATCCACTAAATATCTTTCTTGTTTACAATGATTTTATACAATGACTACATGTTCTCCACTCATAGCAGTGGCAGATGTCTTCTCTTTAATTTTCTGACACTAAAGACTAGTCTTCCGCATGATGGTGCACTAGTCCAGGGCTTTTCAACCTTTTTACCGATGGTACCACTTTTAGGATATGGCAATATTCGAGTACCACCTAGCAAGGTGTCAAAAACTTGGTGACAAAAAACCTGTTCAAAGTTGCAATTGCACTGAAATGACTTACGACCATTTTCACACTTATGACCATTGCAGCAACAGGGTCATGTGATTTATGTTTGGATGCTTGGCAACTGATTCATATTTATGATGGTCACAGTGTCCCAGGGTCATGTGATCCCCTTCTGCAACCTTTTGACAAGCAAAGTCAATGGCAGAGCTGCTGGTGGCCAACTGCTAAGGCGGGACTTCCTTCCTCCCTTCCCTGCCTCCCTTTTTCTCATTCCCATCTCTGAAGGAAGAATTTGAACCCCCCCCCCCATATTTTCCCTCTTCCATATATTGATCAAACAAGGAAAGGCCTCCAGAGACAGAAAAGACAAGCTGCTGAGTGAACTAGCTTAAAAAGGCATTTCCCCTTTAAGAATTAGTTACTGGCTAGAAAGGAAAGTAAGGAGCCCAGCTGGCACTTGAAAGAAGAAGAAAAATGTAAGTACTGGCTGCCGGCTAAGGCAGCCTCCCCAAATGGCTCCATTCATAAGTAAAATCTGCAGCTCCAGAGGACTCTCTCACTGTAAGTCTTTGCCTGTGCTGGCTCTTTCCCTTCCCCACTACACTTGGCTAGGCAGGGCTGCGTACCACCTGCCACTTGTTAATGTACCACAAGTGGTACGCGTACCACAGGTTGAAAAGCCCTGCACTAGTAGACTGAGTGGCCTTTCTCCATCTCTTCCTGGCTCCTATGAGATTCTGAACTGGTGAGTCGGGCGATGCCACGGGCACAGTTGCCTTCCGGTTCCTTGGAGCCTCTGTTGCTTGCAAAGAAAGACTTTGCAAAAACCCCTCCGCCTCTTTCTGCACTGGGGGGGGGGCTTGATCCCACTCGGATCTCCAGGGGATTCTACACTCCTCCGTTTCTCCCTCCGGATTGCCCATCGGTAGCGCTGCCTCCTTCCTGGACCGGGTGCCAATTTGTCCTAGAATTCCTTGGGGTCTTCCTCTATTACGTCTCTTATGAAGTGGGCATCTTTGCCTCATATTTACTGAGCATCTGTTAGGTCTGTGTTTATGATTCCTTTGTTTTGGCTATATGTTTTTGTGTATCATTGCTGTGCCATTTTTTTCATATAGATTTATGCCCTAGATAATATATCATGTATTTTTTGAGTTAGTGGACCACTCCAATTTATTTATGCATTCATTCATCCTGCACATATATATGGCCATCCGTCTTAATCAAATAAGCGATGAAGCATTCCGGTTTACCCAAGTTCGGTTATCGCTAAATCATCGGATTTAATAACACTTCATTTTCACTTTGGCAATTTCATGTTTTCCTTGAGAGGGAAGATTCTCCGTGGCCTCTTTGGAAGCGTGGGTCCAGCCACTTGAAAAGGAACATGGGGGAGCTGGAGTGGGGCACCCCCAAGCCAGCCTCTTTGAGGAATGGGACAATAAGGTGGGTCTGTTTAGGGTGTAAGTTTGACCGTGTCTACAAATGCAGGTAGCCCGTGACTTACGACCATCTGCTTATTGAAGGGCGTTGAAAAAAGAGATTTGCAGCTGGTCTTCAGACTTAGCGACTGTTGGTGGCTTCTCTGCGGCTCCTTGGCACCCAGCGGGATGGTTGTCCCTGGGTGGCTGCCCTTTGCCACCTTCCCTTCCGGCAGGGAAGGTCAGTGGGGTGAACTGGATTAGTTTAATGACTGTGTAATTCACTTAAAGACCACGGCAAAAAGGTTGTAAAATCGGGTGTGACTCACTTAACTGCCCACCTTGCTTAGCAACGGGTGTTCCGCTCCCAGGTGTGCTCACCAGTGGAGGACTTCCCGTGCCTAGAAGGCTGCTCCTTTTCTCCTGAAAGGGCAGATGGGACGAGGACCCACCCAGGGGTTGAAAGAAAGCAGGTGTGGTGTGTGTGTGTGTGAGCTCTTTCAGCCATGAGAGCGGTTAAGCAGCGTTCCCCCCCCCCCGCCCGGGCTGTTCTTTGCAGGCAGTTTAGTGGATTCCTGTGCCACTGAGTGGGAAGGATCGGGTCAGGGAAAATCATATGTAACCTGTTCCTGCACCCTCCCCCCTTCGCCTTTTGTTATCTGGAAACGAAAGCCAAGTCTGTCACAGATGTAGAGAAACAGAATAAATAACTAAGAACTCGATCACCAAAACACTGGTTGGGTTTCATGAGCCTGGCATTTGTGGGGAAGCGCTGGCATCAGGAGGGCCTGGCAGTACTGGGGCTTGAATCCATCCGGATTGACCAGTTGGGGGGAAAAAAGGGGGGGGAAGGAGTGGGTTGTATGGGAAGAAGGACTGCCCTGCAAAAGAGGGAGTGAGGATGGGGGTGAGCAAGAGGGGGTTATTTGCAGGGACAGAAAGGGGGGGGGGTGGCAGTTGTTTAGGGAAGTGTGTTAGTATAGGCTGGGTCCCCTTTCCTGTTGCATATCTTTGCTGACACGTATTCTGCACTTGTGTAATGTGGGTTATTCCAGGAGGGTGTGTGTGTGTGATGGGGATGTTTGTATGTTTCTCGGCTCATGGATGGTTGTGGGGAGATGGAAGTTCCAATGGGTCATTTAGTGCCAACATAAACAATTTCTTTGTTTGGTAGGTCTGAAATATTATTATTTTTTGATCATCTGAAATAAAATGCCAGGTTCTTGAATATTTCAGATGCTGGCATCTTTTTTTTTGCAAGGGTGCATTTCAGGCGCTAGTTTTACAGATCTTTTTTTTTTTTTTAATTGCTATCTTGGTGAAAGAAGTCTTGAAGGGAACATTTTTAAAACTCTTTGAGACACAAAGCTGTTCCCAAAGTCAGTGGTATTCTTGGTGTGCTCCTGCTGTGTTCCGCCCCCCCCCCCTTCGCTTTCGTACCTGGCCCCGCCAGCGTCCTGCTTTGTGGAAGGAGAAGTGGCCTCAAGAGAGGGCTGGCTTGGCCTTAAGACGACTCTGCCCATCTCTGTCTTTCCCTCTAATTTAGTACATTTCCTCACCAGGACCTCCTGGTTGCTTCCCACAGATGTGAGATGGACGGCTAGATAAATTGAATAAACAAGTGAAAGAGGGACTGAAAGGCAAATGGAGATTATGCATTCACTGTTGGTCTCTGAAAGTAAAAGAGGCAAAGGGGAAGCGTTGGTAGTAAAACCTTGATTTTTACACGTCATTTGAAGAGAAAGTCCGCCTGTTAAAGCCAAATATCTGTTAAAACTGAATGCATGAAATGTGTATTTTATATAAAATATTTATGGAAAAATTAGCATAGTAGTTAGTGGAAAGTGTAGCCTGAACTGATTCCAGAACATGATTATCCTGAATTCAAATTTTGTTTGTAGCTTCCGGACTCTGCTGAATGGAGGTTTTTAAAATCAAGGTTTTACTGTAAAAGATCTGATGGATTCGTGCAAGAAAGTAAAGGTCTGAGTTTAATCCTGAATGATTAAGTCTGGGGTTTGGGTTCCTCAAAAGAGACGAGAAGATGAAGGAACAAAATGCCGGGGACAGGTGGCCTCTGAATGTGGGGCGAGCGGGGCCCATTTGCAAGGGTGGGGCGGTCTGGCCCAGAGGCTCTCTTCGTTTGTGATTCAGCTATTTGTTTATTAAGAGATCGACAGTTTCTTTTGCATGCCCAGCATAACGTCGTTTTGCATGTCATTCTTGTAGGATGTCATTTTTAAATCCATTTCCAAATCAGTCTCAGTCGTGTCAGATCCTACTTGTTTCTCTTGCAAGGCATCTTTTCAGCGCAGTCTTTCCATAGAGGCAAGCACTTCTGGGTCCCCGCTTCAGAAATTTCCTTCAGTATGTCCAAAATATTTTGCTTTGTTCTGTGCTAGTAAGCTGAGTTTGAAGTGTTCTCCTCCTTCAATTGTAATCCTTTCCAGTTCCTATTGTATATTCCCTTTAGCTGTGCTTCCTTTCCTTACCGGGTGCCTTTGACTTCTGTGGTTTACAGGGTTGTTTTTTTATTTTTATTCCCTTTGAGTGTTTTCTAGAATTTTGGTTACTCCTGATAGGGATAACCACGTTTGATGCGTAATACTTGACATGCCATAACAGGTGATGTATAAATATGTGAAGAGCATTTCTGAATTAAGCTGTTTTGAATGCGGGCTTGCAAAAAAGCATGACCTGAGTAACACAAAGAAGGGGTGGCAGTGGCCAGGAAGGCCCATGAAAAGGATCTTGACCTGCCCTGTGGGAGGTTTCGGAGGCCGTGCAGTTGCCTGCCCTGCCCTGGGAAGGGGACACGCGTGGTTGTTGAGTTCGGTGTGGTTGTAAAAATCGCCCCTCTGTGCACATTGCAGAAATCCGGCTCCCAAGATGAAGGCTGTCTTCCCTCGGAGCCCAGCAGCTCCCCTCAGGCTCCGGGTGCAGGGAGGCCGGCTCCGGAGCTGGTGCACGTGTCCCAGAAGAGCCTCTCGCAGCTGGAGAGCGTCCGTGGCTTCGTTGGCCACTCGCACATTTCGCCAGCCAAGGTGAGAGCGAAGAAGCTGCGGGAACCAGTCGGAGCCCCAGAGGCGGCTGGCGGCCTGTTCGGGTCTGCCCAAAAGCCTCTGGCGGTTGGTGGGAGACTCTGGGCAGCCGCAGCCGCCGGGATCGTGGCCGGTGGGAAGCGGTGTTGGAGCCACCTCACAGCCAGGTCCCTCGTCTCCTACCTCTCCGATCTTTGCTTCACCGTTAAAAGTCTTAAAGTTCTGATTTTTAAAAATTAATTGCCCATTTCCTAGTATAGACCGTCCTCAGCCTATGGCCATAAGTGAGCCTGTAATTTCAGTTGTAAGTCATTGTGGTCATTAAGTGAGACCTGACTGCTTTGCTCTATGACCACAATATCAGCACTACGAAGCTGGACAGGCTGGCTCAGTGCGGGGTGAACGCAGGGAGGCCGCGGAAAGGAGCCTAAGTGGCCCCGGCTGCACCCCGGCTGAGAAGCTCCCAATGCCCGAAAAGCTGCCAGGGCCTTGGGTGAAGCAGCCCCTGGGGAGTCCCCCGTCCGTCGGCCAAGGCCAGCCTCGCACCTGGACGGGAAGGCCGGAAGCAGGCAGGCCTCGGCCGCGATGGGGAGGCCTTCAAAGCTGCTCCCATCCAGGCCTTCCTCACACGACGGACGATGGCAGCTGGACTGCCCTTGCTGGGGGCTTCCCTGCCCTGGGGGCTTTCCCCACGGGGCTGTGCCAGGGTTGGGTTTAGCCCCCCACAAGCATCACTCGGGGGCCCAGGCGGAAAGGAGGGAGGGAGGGAAGGGAGAGCAGGGGGGCACCCCTCTCTTCTCCCAGCACCTAGGACTTTTAAAGGAGGGGGGGGGAGGCTTGCCGCCTTCAGGTACGCACTCACGCTCACACCTCAAACATTGTGAGAAGGGGGGAGGGGGCTGGTGTTCCAAAGAATTTGGACTTTTTCAGAGGTACTCCAAGCCTCCTCCTCCACCACCACCACCCAGTGACAAAGGAAAGAAGGAGGGGAGATCTCCCCCCAGACACCCCCCTCCTCAGCCCTAGGAAGCAGGCAGGAGAGGCTCCTTCAGGATCTGTGTACTGTATGTGGAGGGCCCCTTCCCCCAAAGCAAGGCTGCATCACTTCCCCCTCCTCTCCTGTCTGGATTCTAGTGGGCTTTTTCTTGCTTTTGAAAAGGGGGGGGGACCGCCCTGAGTGGGAGGGAAGCTACTGGTGGGGGCCGTGCTCTGCGGGAAAAGCTGTATTTGGCTTTATGGTCGCCCATCCCTGGGGGGACACCTGCCTGATCCGGCCTTCCACACACACCCCAGGCTTGCCGGGAGGGGTGTGTGCCATGTGCTGTGCCAGAAATACCCCAGAGCAAGGCTGGGCTTTGGCTCCCTTCGTGGCGGGGGGGGCGGCGTCTGCTTCCTTTGGAGCTTCCCGGGTGTTTACGGGCATCGAGGGGAGGGGGGGAGAGGCAGGAGGGGGCAGTTGCAGCACAGCTGTGCAGTTGGCCGTAGGGGTGGGCACAGTGCCAAGTGCCCAGTTTTCATCATGCGACCCCGTGGGGCACTGGGACAGCCATAGCTTCAGACATGGGTCGTAAGTGTCTTTATCAACAATTTTGAATGGTCTCTAACGAACGGTCATAAATCAAGGACTGGCTGTATCAGCAGAAGCATCCGGTCAATCTGCGAGCGTTAGTGGTGCAAAAGGCCGGGCCTTAGAGGGCTTCCGGGAAATATGTCTAGGAATATGCGAATTCCAGGCTTCCTTCTGGCTGTCATATGAAAATTGAATCATCCCTCTTTCTTGGAATCGGGTGGGGACCACAGAGCCTAAAATAATAAAATCATTCCTTTCTCTCTGCCACGTTTACAGGGCGGCTATTTAAACGAGGGACCTGGGCTCCCTTCCCTCTTGGCTCCTTCTCAGAGGGCTTCCTGAAACAGCCGTGGGAGCAAAGACCCTCCCAGGAGGGAAAAGTGGTGGGTTTTGTGGTTGCAGTGGGCGCCCAGGGAAAGAAAGGGCCGGGAGGCCCAGGGAAACGCGCAGGCCGAGGCTGGTTCTGGAGCGGCCTTCTAGTTCCGGAATGGCTGCGCGCCCCCCGGTTGGCGTCGGTCGGCCTTTGGCGGGGCAGATAGAGCGGCGTGGCTTTACAAGAGACACCGGGAGGTTTTTGCCTACAAGTTCTGTCCATGTGTTTAGTGGGGATATTTGAAGCTGACAGTTGAGTTGCCTGGAGGACGGCGGGGCTTTCTCAGCCGAACGCTCGCGACAGGGAGGGAAATTTGGGAGAGCCGCTTCCCCGCCTCTCTTAAAGAAGTCCTCCAAAGAACCTCCACAGTCCCCCTTCGTGGGACGGCACCAGCCTGAGGCATGGCGGAGACCAGCGCCGAGTCTGAAGTCGTGTCCTAATTTGAGAACCCCAAAGACCCTCGAGGGCGCAGCAGGGGGGTTTTGAGGACTTGAAATAACAGAAGATGATTATTTCATGGCCTTAAATGTCTTCTGATGCTCTCTGCCCGCCTCAGAAATGCTCCCGTCATGTTTCTCCATTTCAGAATATTGAGTGACTATAAAAAAAAGCTGGACCTCTTGAATAAACCATAAATATGCAAAGCAGCCACCTGATAGTATTCAAATGGCTGGCGGAGTTGCCCAAAGAACGTGGCCCTCCCAGGCAGATTTACGGGGAGCTGGAATAATATCCTGAATGAAGGTTACCCTTTTCCTGCTCTTCAAGGGCGGGGCGGGGGGGGGGGGGAAGCAGCCAGAAGTGGATGAATAACTGTAGGGAAATGGGTGGCGAAGGGTGAGCAACGAAATGGGGTTTTCCCTCCTTCCATGCAGGAAGTCGCTTCAGGGCCTGCTGAGGCATCTTCGAGGGGCCGCCTGCTCCCCCCCCCCTCGGATACGGGCGAGTCTCCCAGCACGGAGAACACGGCGGTTCTGGGTGGGGGAAAAGCGGGATTCTGACCAGCCTGGCATTGATTTGGGGGGGGGGGGACATTCTGAGAGCCACTCGTAAACCCCATGAAAGAGAGAATGGCAGCAGCCAATGAGAGCCAGCAGGGACAGTCAGGGAAGTCCTGCTAGGTAGGCTTATTCGTGGCTTATTCTTGTGACTGCAGCTGACCAGCCTTCAGAAATGGGCACCTGTCGTCCCCCCGGTGCCTGTGCTCGTAAATAGCTCCCCCCCCGGTGGAGGGTGGCTGGGCCAGTCGTGCCAGTCTCGGTCCCTCCGGTGAGCCCCTGGGGGCTCTTGGGGCAGCTCCCAGGGAGGACACGGAGGCTCCAGGTGGGCCTCCAGAGGGAGGGGAGCCGGGGACCAAGGAGTTGGCCTGCAGGAGGAGGAGGAGGAGCCCTCCCGTTGATGGGGTTAAGGGGGGAAGGTCAGGGCGGCAGGCGAGAGGGGCAGAGGCACGGCAGGAGAGCCCCTCCTCGGGTGGGGGGGCAGATCCTGGGGCCTGGCTCCACCGGGGTTTGGGTTGCTGAGGTGTCCCATAGGAGGAGTCGGATTGGGAGGGTTTCCCGCTGGATTTGCTTCATTGCTTGTGGAAGGACTGGTTCTTTGTTTGGTTGTTTTTACACTCTGGCTCTTCTACCCTGCCGAGACCCAGAAATCTACCCCACTCTGGGGGCCTTTCTCAGTAATCTTCTCTGGTCCTGATCCCGGAGGCAGTTCGGGTAGGATTAAGCCAGAGAGCCCAGGAAACGGGGAGGATAATCCAAACGTATCGCTCCAGCCGTTGGACTCAGAATAATAGATCCCAGCGTTAGGAAAAGCCGCTTGCCAGGCAGAGCAGTTGGAGACTGCGGAACTACCAGCCCAGAGAGTCCTTAGAGCCCCCCCTCTTCCCCCCCCCATCTCTCTGGGGCATGTTGGATGTTCGGGCTTGAATCGGCTTTGCTTTCCGTTCTTCTAGGCTTTATGGGGCTCCGGCCCTTTAGGGAAAGCAGTCGCAAAGCTGGTCTCTGGCCAGAGTCTGCCCTGGGCTTTGTCCCTCGCCTGTCTCACCGGCTCAAGGTGGACTCGGCCTTCCATCCTTCCGAGGTCGGTAAAAGGAGGACCCAGGTTGTTGGGGGCAAATAATGCTGACTCTGTTAACCGCTTAGACTGAGAGGGCCGTAAAGCACTGCGAGTCGGTGTATAAGTCTAAGTGCTGTTGCGGTTGCCTTGCCTGCACCCACCTCGGACTTTCACCAGCCAGATCGGGAGCAAAGGCCACGGAGAGCTTTGTGCATCCTGATCCCTTTAAAAAAACACTTACAGCTCCCTGGGTCTCTCTCTGGGAATCCCAGATCTGTGTCCTTTCTGAAAATGTGGAACGGCTGTGCGTTCAGGATGGGCTCTTACTAGAAAACTCCCTGTGGGACGATGGCATTTGCCGTAACTTCCTAAATACAGCTGTTCCACCAGCTGCAAATCCACCGTCGGTCACACACCAAGGAATTGATGCTTCTTTTTCAGGCTTCTAGAGTGCTTCTCGGACGCTGTTCTGAATATCCTGCCAAGGGCTAATGGACTTTCTCGGGCACTTAGATTTTAAGATTTCACGTTGTTTGCTTTATGTAAAAGCATGACAAACCTTCTCTTCCACCAGGCTTTTGACCTGAGTTCTGGAAATTTCTAACTTGAAGAATCCAGGAAGAAGTTGCTGCATCCCAAGTCAGTCCTTGAGCAGTCCCAGGTCTCCTGGCTGCTGAGCGACAGGAGAAGGATCTTAGAGGACTTCAGAGCGATTCTGAAAGCCGGCTGGGTGTCTTTGGGCCAGTCCTTTTCTCTCAGCCCAACTCACCTCGCAGGGTTGTTGTTGAGGGAGGATTAGGAGGAGGAGGAAGGAGGATCAGGTGTGTTTGCCACCTTGAGTGGTTTATAAAAGTAATAAAGGCAGGGGAGAAAGAAATAAAATGCCAGAAGTCATTGTGGATTTGTCAAGATTTTAGTCTTGCTACATTAGCTTTATCAATGTTTTTGTTCTGGAATCTTCCTTTGTAGATGCTGGGAATTCTGAAGATATGACATGGTCATTTTAGCAAAGCTTTAAACATCCTTTATGTCATTCTGATTAAGCAACTGAGCCAAAATGGGGTGGACTTAGAAAGATGCTTGTCGGCTGACACAGGAATATTGAGAGGATTGTACAGATTTGGTGCTGGGTTTTTGGCCCGTTCCGTGGGCGATTCAGTGAGACGGGCGGGGGGTAAAAATGCCCAGGCCTTGGTTGGGACTCTTTGCCTCACATCCCAGGGAGGGGTCTTCAGTGCAACGGTTCAGGTATGGGGGAGAGGCAGTCCTCACTTACCGGCAACCACTGCGACCAGCGACTCTGTTACTAAGCTCCACGGTTGCCAAGCAAAAAAAATCAGGTGATCACCCTGGACTTGCACGACGTCACTTCCACTTCTGTTAAGCGAATTCCAGCGGTCATTAAGCAAGGCATCACACGGCCACAAGTGGTGATGTCATTTCTGCATCCTCCGTTAATTCCGCTTGTTGGAAGGCGGTTGTGAAGATCGCGAATGGCAGTCACATGATAGTCGCTAAACAAGGCGGTTGGTAAGCGAGGACTAACTGTAGCCTGTGTTAATATTTGTTGAAGCGGGGGGTGTTGGTGATTCCCTTGTGGGTGTAGCTCCTCCGTCGGTTCTCGGGTGCTGCTGCTGCCTCCCTCTGGATCGGGCCCCTTTGCCCGCTGGCTGCGCCTGGCCGGAATCGGCCGCTGGCCGATTGTGCCCAGCTGTGTTGACCTGTTGCTGGCCGTTCCTTTGGGAGCCTCCGGTTCCCCTGCTCTTCCTCCTAGTCAAGTGGGTAGTTTGTGTGGAGTGGCCGCTACAGCGTTGTGACCCTGGCTCTTTATTGCGAGGGTGTGTGTGTGTGTGTCCTTTGATGCTTTGAGACGGCTGGCGTCCTCTTTGTCTCTGTGTTTTGCTGGTTAACTTTGTATTTAGCTTTGGTTTCCCCAGATTCTTCTGAGGGTCGTGGGCCACTATGATACCTGGTGGCTGACGTAGCCTGGTGTTGTATTCTCGTGTACTTTTCACGTTTGGGAAGGTTATGGTACCTACTGGGTCCTGGGGTATTTTTCTCTTGTTTTGTTTCCTACTGCCTCTCTGAATGATTGGGGGGGGGGGGAGGCAGGAATTCCTCTTGAATATATTTTGGATGTCCTGTGGTTAATTTTTGCTTTTGGAGTGTTGTGGCTGATAAGATCCGAATTGGCCTCACTTTGCGGGGCTGCTCTTTCTTATAAAGGGGCCAGTGGGCTTCGCGTCTTGGATTGTGACGGACCGTCTCTTGATAACGGAGGCACCAAGTTGAGCTCTCGCAGGGCCAAAAGCGTTTAAACCGCCTGAGAACAGATCAAAACGCAGAACCATTGTAGACAAAAGAAAGCCGTTTTTTGTCAGCCCATTTCACTTCTAGCGCTTTACATACAGAAGACGGAAGAAAAAGCTGTAAAGATTTTGAACGTTGGTGCGCTACGAACAGAACTCTGCATTTAATACCCGTCACTGCAACTCCTGCAGAAGGCCTGCTGGCGTATCGGAAATTCTTGCGTTCCTATTGCGTTTAGATCTGTCCCAATCCAGCTGTCGGGGCAGAAGCATCGCCTCATTCCTCCACAGTATACTTATTTTATTTCTTCAAAACGTTTTGTTCCCTGATTTCTAAAAGTCACATTGGTGACTTCCTTAATCGGCCTCGCCTGCTTGCTGCCCCGAAGTGGTGGGTTGCAGCAGCCGTGAGTGGCCCCTCCCCTCAGGCAAACGGAGTCGGGAGCGCTCCTTCTATAGCGAAAGGTAGGGGAGGCTCTGATCAAAGCCACACTCGAGCTGCAGTGTTGGTGCACCAGCGATCAGATCTTGTGGGTCCAAGAACTCTGCTCACTAAGGAAGATGGTGGGAAAGAGAAGGGGCTTCAGAAGATCAGGAGGGGTCTGGCAGGAGGAGGAGGAGGAGGAAGGGGAGGCAGCTCTGAAAGCTGCTCTGCCAACACCCAGGCAGCCCCCGGGCGGCGTCAACAGCGGGGTCTGTCCGGCTGTTTTCCACGACCGGCTGGAAGCAGCTGCGAGGCCCTCCCTGGGATGGCAGTTCCCTGCTTCCCGGGCATCCCCAGAGGGACTTGCGGGGGGGGGGGCTTGGAAGGGGCAGCCCTTTGGTCACCTGCGAGTAGGCCGCCTTCCCTCCGTGGATCTCCTGCTCAGTGCCTGCAGCAGCAGCAGCAGCAGGAGATCCTGATGGGGGGGGCAGGAGCGCAGGGAGTCGTTTGCAGGCTGCCCGGGAAGGAGCCGCCGGGACCAATGAGCTGGCTGGCTTCCTGCCTCTGCTCAGTGATGCAGCCGTCACTCCGCCTGTGCTCGGCTGCCGCTGCTGCTCCCTCCCTCCCTCCCCGCTGGGTGGGCGGCAGGGAGCCAGCCGGGCCCTCCTCGCAGCCACCTGCCGCACTGGTGCAGGGATGAACTACATCTTTGGAAACAGCTCTCTGCTCCACTCGCGGGCCGGCCGGAGTGGCACCCCAGGGCCCGGCCAGGGCTCGGCAAGACCCAAACCGAGAATCTGGGCCAGGAAAGGCTCTGCGGAGGAGGATCTGCCTGGGGACCAGGAGCCCTGGCGCTGGCCGCCCCTCCTGGCCTCCTTGGCCTGCCTGCAACCCTTCCTGGACTGCCTGGCGGTCGCCCCCGGCCCCTCCAGCCAGGTAATGCCCACCCGTTTGAGCTTTGGTTCTGGAGAGCAGGACTGGCGGGACACCTGGGGGTCCGGGGGGAGCCTTTTTCCGGGCTTAGGAGTCCCTCCCTCCCTCCCTCCATGTGGCAAGCGTGGGGGGCCAGACTGCCTGTGGGGGTCTCACAGGTGCCGCCAAGGGGCTTGTTTTAGACTCGGCTGGGCCAGAGCAGCTGGACCTTAAGGCCAGGGACCCTATCCCACTGCGGGGGGGGGGGAGGGGGCTGGAACATTGCATAGGAGTGAAGCAGCGGAGCTGGCTGGTCTTGGGCTGATTGGAAGTGCCAGCCTGCCAGGATGGGCTTCTGGGTGTGTCCTGCCAGATGGCAGACTCCAGGCCCCTTCAGAAGCTTGCGGGGATGACGGTCAGACCCCCTTCTGAATAGAAAAGAGTGCATCGGGAATGAGCCTGGCGGCAGCTTGACCCTCACCGGAGGCAGCTGCTGCTGCTGCTGCTGCTTTGGAGAAAGGGCTGAAAGGGGTTTTGTTTGCTTGCTTCTTGCCTGTCACGGTTGCGCCCCCCCCCCCCCGGTTGCTTTCTTCGAAGGAAAGAGAAGCGGCCCATTGCTCCCTCTCGACGCGAGTTTACTTCCCACGATCTGCTCTTTCGGGCGCAGCAGCTCTAAAGGGCAGCTCACAGGGTGAGACCGGCCCTTTGGCAGAGGGCGGTGTGGCCAGCGCTTGGGGCCTCCTCCATCAGTTCCCTGACTGACCTCCCAAACCCCCTCCGCCCCCGGTCGCCACGCTTGGCCTCGGCCGGAATGTTTTGGTCACATTTTGCAAGCGACCACTTGCCTCTGCCCTCGGTGGGCCTGGGGCCCTTCTGCCTCTGGCTTTGGCGTTTCTCCTCCAGCGTTTGGCTGCCCCTCTGTGGTCTTGCTGCGTGGTTGTGTGATAGCCGTGGCTTCCGCCTTCTGCCAAGAAGTTCAGAGGATGTTGAATTCGGTTGGAGCCTCGGAGGCCCCTTGGGGGCAGCTTGGTCAAACCTTGGGGTGCAGTGGGCTGTGGTGCCTTCTGGTTAGAGGCCCCAGGGCCCATCTAGGATTTGTTTATTGTTCTTCCGTACCGCTATATTTCTGGCATGACCTCTGGCATAAAAAAACAACCTATAAATCACCCATGGTAAATCAAGGTTTAGTAGCCAATTTAAACTGGAGCCCTGCTGTACTAATAACAGATCAGAGCCTCGGCGCCTCCTGTCCTAGCGAGAGGCAGCCTCGACCAGCCCTGGAAAGCTCTCTGGGAGAGCATCGTCCTCACCCGCTCAGGCCAGGCCACAGCAGAGAAGATCTCCTGGTTTTGGTCCACACAAAGATGGAGACACCAAAAGTTCCCTCTGTAATGAATGTGTTGAGTGGGTTGATTCCAGCTGGAGCTTTCTAGAATTGGAAATAAGGACCTCCCTGAATGGCACCTAAATCCTTTTGGCTACCAATGCAGGGTGTGCAGCAATTAATGTTCTTGGCAACCAGCACCAGCTGAGCGAAGGGGAGCGGCAGTCCGTGCCGGTTGTGGTTCCAATGGTCTTCTACGAGACTTGAACATGGAGGCATCGCCTTAATCCAAGTGATCCTGAGGGGATCAGTTGCAGTTGTGAGATCCCGTGGTCCCTGGCAGGGCCACAGCTGGTGCGCCAGCAAAGGTGCAGTCCCAAAGGCTGTTTTGGCCACGGTCAAATGCTGCCCATCCCGCAACTGTGAATTCAGGAGGGCCACCCCATCACTGCTCCCCGTTTCCTCTTTGGGTAATAAAAGCTCTGCAGGCAAAAAGGGCACCGAGGACTGCCGTGCGTAAGAGAGCTGGGTGAGAGCTTATTAGCGTCCTGGCGCCGGTCCTCATTCTCTGCCGGAAGGATTCAGGGTGGGAGTTACGGCATCTGTATTTTGGGAGAGAGACCGTTCTACAGGACAGGTGCCGTGAGGGAGGAGGCACAGTTCCTAGGCCCATCAGGGAGCGATGGGAGCGGAGGAAACTTCTCGTCCCTCTCACATTATCCCAGTTGGGCAGAGAGAGAGGGTGTTACGGACCTTGTCGATTAAAGAATTTTGAGTGGCGGGTCCAGGTAGAGGCCTTCCCTGCCGTTGCCGTTCTCGCCCTCTGGAACGGCCTCCCTCTGGGGGTGAGGATGCCCCTCCTGGCCTTCTGCAGGATTTTGAAGACCTGGCTCTGCCAACTGGCATGGGACTCACTGAGTAGTGGGCAACCCTGGATGGCCCTCCCCCAGCCTTGGATCTCATCCTGTTCTGTTTTTTATCCAGCCCTCCTGGTTGATGCACGGTATTTTTATATGGTTTTTAGGCTTTTATGTTTTTAACTCTGCCTTACCCAGAGTCCCTCTGTCTAAATTTGATAGGAAGGAAGGAAGGAAGGAAGGAAGGAAGGAAGGAAGGAAGGAAAGGAAGGAAGGAAGGAAGGAAGGAAGGAAGGAAGGAAGGAAGGAAGGAAGGAAGGAAGGAAGGAAGGAAGGAGCTTCACCCATCGGCCCTGGGACAGTCCTACTCCGAGGCAGAAACCCTCCATAAGAGGCGACCTCAGAGTAACTGTACTCATTACAAACAGGTTCAAGGCTTAAATCAGACTAGTTTTTCAAGGTGGTCTTAAATGCATCATTGCTAAAGAATTCATATGGGTAAAAGATATTTTGAAGACATGTTTGTACACTTGAATATCCTGCAAATGCAACAATATGTATTCATGATGCCAGTATTGCTTATGTGCAAAAAGAAGAATAAAAAACCCATCTAAACAAAATCCTTAACAGAAGTTAAGGGGCTAGGATTGCAAGACATCCTGTACCGGAACCGTGTCGAGGTTTTAAGGCTGCTGAACTGGGATCTAATTTCCATCGTGCTCCTGGCTCCGACTTGATTCCCTGAATCGCGCCGTGAGGCCTGTTGGGTGCCAGGCCAGAGCCGGCAAATTCTTGTTCTTCCACTTGAAGCCACAACAAGGAGGTGACGCGCTTCTCCTGTTAAGGAAGCCCGGTGAATCTGACCTAATAGGTTAACTGTTTTGTAATTTTGTTTATATAGTACTGAGTTGCAGATTGTGGCAGGAGGAATTATTCTTTAAATAATACAGTTCTGAGTGAACAGTGACCAGGTTGATTACCTAGCTGTGCTCCATTTCTTCAGGAAATAAAACAACACTGTTCAGTCTATGGAAACAGGCTTGCTCCCTTATCCTGGCAGTCACGGGGACTGCGGGGGCAACCCTGATGGGGGCATTCGCCTTGGGATGCTTAAGCGGCTGAAGAAGTGCTCCTGAGCTGCGGTGGAGTGCTGGAAAGGGACTGTCCTGGGCCCCATATTGCCTGTTCTGCATTTTCATTAGTGGCGCAGATCAACGGTCCCCAACCTTTCCGGCTCGGCAGACTGGCGGAGGCGACGGCAAGGCGGTGGGGTGGGGTGGGGACGATGACCACTTTCACAAATGCAGCTTCGTGCAGGCGTGCTTGCCCACCTCTTCCGCGGCCCGGTTCCGTTGGGGACATCTGGCATAGATGGAGGGGGACATCGTCGAATTGGCAGATAACACAAAACTAGGGAAGTCTGGGGAGAGTTTACCAGTTGGCTGAAAGGAACAAGAAGGGCAGGCACAAATACAGTCTCTCGCATCTGCGGGGCAGCGGGGGAAGATAAGAGTTTGGCAGTATAGTCCGTGTGAAAGGGCGCCCAGGAATCAAACGAGTCAGCAGCCTGTGAAGATGCACCAGCTAACAGGCCCGGGTTCAGCTGGGGTACATTCGCAGGAGCACAGAATCCGCTCTCCTCGCTCTGGTCTGTCCTGGCCAGACCTCCTCTGGGCACCAACACGCTGGTGGGGCTTCAGAAGAGGCCGAGTAAAGGACCCCCAACCGGGCGCTGTGAGGAACAGCTCAAGGCCCTGAGCTGGCAGAAGAAGAAGCAGGCTGGGAGGTGACGTGGAGGCGGCCTTCAGAGACCTAAAAGCTGGGGGCTCCTTTGTGTTGAGAGCGGGGAGGGTCTCCGTTGCCCTGGGGGGGGGTGTTAGGCCTAAGGCCGCTCGGGTGACACTGCAGGGCAGGTGCTAGGAAGATTTTCTTCTTGGTGGAGACTGCCAACCAGATTGCCTCTTGGGTGGGAGGTCTCCAATATCTGTGGGTCTTTCCCCAAAGGGGCAATCAGAGCCCCATTTTGGGTCAGTAAGGCTCCCCTCGCCCGTTTCTTGGGCACGAGGAGTCGGGCTGCTTTTGGGCGATGGAGGGGCCTGGAAGGAGGGCCCTCCCCCCAGCAGTTGGCGTCTGGGGCGCCTGCCGTGGCTCCCACCCTTGACTCCTTTTCATTGCTGCTTTTAGACGCCAGAAGCTGCTCCTCCTCCTCCTCCTCCTCCTGTCTCTGCTCTGCCAGTTCCTGCCGAGGCTTCACTCATCCCATCTTCCATCTCTCAGGTTTTTATTCCTTTAATGCCATTTGCACACTGATCGGTGGCGGGTGCTTCGTTTGTGTGGCCGCCCGCGGATGGGGCTCCTTCAGCTCAGCTCGGATGTTGCCGTCTTTCCCTCCTGCGCTAGAAGAGGGGCCCTGCGGGGCGGAGGGGGGGTTGTGTGTGTGGTCTGTACAGGTAGTCCTCAGCTTACGACCACAATTGAAAACCAGAATGTCTATGGTTAAGCAAGGAGGCTGTTAAGCGAGTCGCGCATGGCCATTGGGTGAATCTTGACTTCCCCCAGTGACTTGGCTCGCCGGAAGCTGGGATGTGGCAACTGTGGTAAACACACATGCCGGTTGCCCGAATGTGGCCGTGGAGTTGCCGCAACGGTTGTGATGCAAGGAACGGTTTGTAAGTCCCTTTTTTCAGTGACTTTGAATGGTCGCTAAAAGGAATGGTGGTAAGTGGAGGACTGCTGAAAGGGGCGGGGGGGAGGAGGGAGCGGCATTAGAGAAGAGATTTGAGGATGGCCACTGGCCCTCCCTGCTTCCCGGGTGGCATTAAAACAGCTGGATCCCCAGATCCCTCTGGATCACCCAGGGTCCAATCCCCCTTTTATCTGGCTCTGCACGTTGGGTGACCCCAGCTGGGGTCCTGGACTGAGGCGGGGCGGGAGGGCGTGGGGCTGTTTGGGGCAGCTGCCTGGTTCCCTGGTTTGCGCCTGTGCCGTCGTGCTGGGAACCTTCAGTGTTTGGGGGGGGGCAGTTCTAGTCCAGTCGTCCCTGTCTAGGTCCACTCTGGCCCTCCTGCCCCGCCCCCTCGGCCGCCCAGGGGCTTCGTCAGCTCACATGGGCCCCGAGTGCTCTCCGTGCGGTTATTCAGGCTGGTCCACATTAGAACAGTTGCTTCTAAAATGCTGCTTGGGACGGTTGTTTGATTGACCGGATGGAGTGTACATTTTGTTGTTGTTTCTAAGCACAGCCCAGTGTGTTGTTGATAAAGGCTGTGAACCATCTAAGATAAATTTGGGTTGCTTTTAGGCAGAGATCGGTGGGCAGAAGGCTCACCAGGGTTCGGCCTTCCTGGCCAGATGGGCAGGTAGGCACAGCCTCGGCTTTTCTTGCCCCCCGTGCCAGAAAGACACCCCAACGCAGCCTTCAGGGGCCCCACCGGGAGTGGCAGGGACTCCAGGTTCTCTGGAAGGATGGCCCCTCTGCTCGGAGGACCTCGCTCCTCACCGGCGCCCAGAGCTGCAGGTGACGCAACGTTGGCCGAGGCAGCAGCTGGTGCCTTGCAAGAAAGCGAGACGGTTCAGAAAGGTTTCCATGGGTAGAACAGGAGCCCCGGCTGCGCTTGTGTAGGCCGTGCAAGGAGTCATATCCCCGGTGGGGGTGGGGTGGGGGGCACGGGGCCCTGGCCGTCTCCCCTCTGCCTCCAGACGCGGAGCCGGCTCAGAGAACGGCTGGGGCCTCTCCAGAGGGCTTGAGAGGATGCTCTAGTCCGTGGGGGAACCGGTGGGTTAGAGAAAGGAGTCGAAGGTGCAGCACCATCCCATTCCCTCCTGCTTTAATCATCTCCCCCCCCCCAAGGACTGTGTGCAGTTTGGCCCTTGAAGAGAGGCGGAGGAATCTGGGTGAGCTTAGCCTTGAGGAAAGATGGGCGGGCTGTGTCCGAAGAGAGGGTCCTGGGGAGTGGGGGTGTCTCCTTCAGGGCAGAGGGCTCAGAATCATGGGGCCCCGGCCAGAAGCCAGGCAGTCGGATGGAGCCTTTGGCAGGGGGCAGGATGAGGGCCTCGCCTTTGCTCAAAGGAGGCTTCCTCCATGAGGATTCTGGGAAGAGCCCGGTCGGGGGTCTTGGGGCTCAGCCACATCTGCTGGGGCTGGAAGGGGGCTGATCTGGGGGGCAAAGGCAGGAGGCCTTGTTGGGTTTGACCTGAACCTGGCTGGGTTTTCTGACTTTCAGCCCCCAAAATAAAAGGTGAAGTTGGTGACGCTTTGTGATGTGGCAAACTCTGAGATCTCTGAAGTTCTTTTTTATTTTACTTTGGGCAGAGATTTCGGGGGGGGGGCGAGGAGAGCAGTGGGGGGGGGGCTGCATGGCTGACCAGTCCAAGAGCTTGAGATGGAAGAGCTGCAGCAGCAGCAGCAGGGAAAGGGCCCAGGAATAAGGGGGATGTAAATTGGGGGGCGGGGGAGTGTCATACTTCTTTTAATCTGGCTTTTCATTTTTTAATTTCCAGGCAAATCCCCCTCCAGTCGTGGTAAACACAGAAACTCCGGAGACACCAACTTACGTAGGTTTCTCTCATTGAAACTAAGGACCAGCCCTGTATTTGTATCTTACTCCTCTCTTAATCTAGAGTCTTCCTATTGCTGCAAGATTGTCCCATTTTTGGCACGTTTTGTATGTTCCTGTAGGTCAATGGCACAGATGCAGAGTATGAATATGAAGAAATTATGCTGGAAAGGGTAAATATTTGCTCCTTAGTCCATTGAGTGAGTTAATTCATTGTGCTGTAAGTTAGGATTCTGCAGCCCCGGGCGAGGAGGAAACACATCTTTCCCCCCCCCCCCGCCCGCCCCCTACCCGTTTCTCCTTCTCAGTGGCTCCTGCTGGTCTTCACTGCTCAGTGGCTCCTGGGGCTCCATTCTGCTGGTTCCAGGCTCAGGTTTCCTGCCTTCCTTAACCCAGTTAATCTGGCCGTGCCAAAGCCAGGATGGGTTTTTTGATTACCTCTTGGCATAGACTAACTGGCTGTTGACCAGCTTCTCTGGAATGGTCAGTTCAAACCGGCATGTGGGATCTGATTGCCAAGGGAAGCCGTGCACCCCATTTCCTGGCTGGCAAATCGAAATACCCCCCCCTCCTTTTAAGCAACATCCCCAGGGTTTTATCAACCAAGGTTGGAGCAACCCTGGTGGTCACCTTTCCAGCCACGCTTCCACAGGTTCAGCCCACCCAGCCATGCGCTTGTGAGTTCCTGGGGAGGGAGGGAGGCTGTTTGATGAGAAGGCAGGCAGCAGGTGGTTTTCCATGTTGGGGAGGCAAGGAGACAAGAGCGGCAGGACAAGGCTGGTGTGGGTGCCAGTTCTCTTGCCAGCCGAGGGGGGCTCCTGAGCTGCGTGCTTCCCCCTCCCCGTTCTCTCCCACGGGGACAGGGCCTTCCTTCCCTCAGACCCTCCCGGACCGTCCCCCTTCAGGACGGGCACTCGGCTACCCAGGCGCTCCAGCGTGGTAACCAGAGGCTGCTGTTACAGGGCAATTCTGGACTGGGCTTCAGCATCGCAGGCGGTACTGACAACCCGCACGTGGAGGACGATTCGGGTGTGTTCATCACAAAGATCATCCCAGGAGGGGCGGCTGCCCAAGACGGGAGGCTACGGTAGGTCTCTCCTCCTCCAAGCCATTCCTGCAGCTGCGGCCTCCGGTCAAGTATGCAAGGAGCAGCTGGGGGTGCTGGGGTGCTGGCCCAAATTCACCTGGACAAAGGAAGCAGGCAGCCCTAGCAGAGCAGGGAGGGAGGGAGGGATGAGGGTGGTCCTGGGTGGAGGCAGACAGAGGCCACTCCGGCTGGACCAGAGGGACTCCTGGCCACTCTGCACATACGCCAAGCAGCTTGGACGGCCATCCTCCAAAGAAAGAGGGGGGGGGATGCCTCTTGTGCTGCCCAGAGTGCTGCTTTGCTCCGTGTTTGATCGTCCTCCAGTCAGTCAAGCATGCAGATCTGCGCCTGGGAGATTTGTGCTCCCCTCCACACATGCACGGGCGCACGCACAGGCGCACGTGCTGAGTCTGGGAAACCTCTCCCCTCCCCGCGCAGGGTGAATGACTGCATTTTACGTGTGAACGAGGTAGACGTCCGCGATGTGACCCACGGCAGAGCGGTGGAGGCCTTGAAGGAGGCGGGCTCTGTGGTCCGTCTGTATGTCAAGAGGAGGAGGCAGACCACGGAAAGGGTGGTGGACATAAAACTGGTGAAGGGGCCCAAAGGTTTGTGAGCGGCCCCTGCCGGGTGATGCCCCAGCAAAGAGGGTGTTTTGCGCTGGTTCTCCCCCGCCCTGCGTGCGAGAGGTGCCCTTTCCTGGAGGTGGTGGAGGGGCCTCCACGAGAGGAGCCCAGGCCGGGTCCCAGTGGGCGCCTCACCAGCGAGGCAGAGCTGCTGGGGTTCCCCCTGGGAAGCCTCTGGGCGGGGTCCCTTCTGTCCCAGGGGAGGGTCCTGGTTCCCTGCCAGGGAGCGGAAGGCCGCGTGTGCATGTGTGTGCGTGTGCGGCCGGTGCTGATGGCCTTTACTCTCCTGAAGCAGGTCTCGGGTTCAGCATCGCCGGGGGGGTCGGCAACCAGCACATCCCCGGGGACAACAGCATCTACGTCACCAAAATCATCGAAGGAGGGGCTGCACATAAGGACGGACGGCTCCAGATCGGAGACAAGTTGATGGCTGTGAGTTTATATTTATTTTGGCTTTTTCCGTTCTTCCCTTGGGCAGTTCTTTCCTCTTTTAGCTTTGCTAGGGACACTCTGGGGCCTGTCCAACAACCTCAGAAGCCCCTGAGGCTGAGGGGAAGGCTTGGAGATGAGCTCTCTTTTGGTTCCTCTCGGAGAAAGCTGGGAATCCCCCCCATCACCACCACGGTGTAACGGGGTCCTAGAGCAGGAAGGAGTCTGGAGTAAGAATAAGTTTTACAGGAAAGAAAATCTGCCTTAAATCTTGCGTATCTCATTGGAAGTTGCCCAGAGCCACTTTGCAGGGGAGATAGATGGCATAAAAATTTAATAAATAAATAAAATAAATAAAGTCAGTATTGAAACTGGGCCATACCAATTATATTCACTGAATAAGTCTGGAATTTATGAGATTGGCCGGTTGGAATACCAAGTAGAGCTGGTCAAAAGCACCCTCAGCCAGTAACCAAGGCGTCCCCAGTTAATGCCAAATCTAAACCCCCCAAATTCCATGTTTCTCCCTCCCCCGAGATTCCTCCTTTCATGTTCTGTGTTCTGCCTTGCCCTCCCTCCTCCTCTGTTCCTGAAGAATCCCCTCCCACCCGCATTTGAGGACTTGGAAGCTTCCCCCCCCCCCCCAATGGCTGGCACAAGCCATTCTAGATGAGGGACGGAGCTTAGAATAACCTGCCTATCGATGCTCCGTTGTCTGTATAGTTTTCTCCGATGGTTTCATAGGATTATAGAGTTGGACGGGGTGTTTTAGGCTGTTGAGTCTATTAATCCCTTGCGCTCGTACATGGATCCGCACGCTGATCCCCTGGACTGCCTTTCTCATCGCTGCTTCAAATTTGATACCATGTACTCTACTTGAGATGAGCGCGACCAAGACAAAATAAAGTGGGATAATTACTTTATATAGTCTGGAAATCATGCCTCCAGGGGTGAAAAACAAGACGTCTCCTTCCATCGGTATCGACTCTGCTGACATCATGGACATATCACGGGAATAGTACAGAAGTGATATGGGATTGTTTTCTAGGATGTTTTTACTGCTTACCTTCAGAGCTATAGGATTTCCTGGTAACTTCTCATCCAAGTACTAACCAGCTCTGATTCTCCTGCTTAGGTTTTATAAATCATCTAATTACTATCCAGTTGGACACTTTTCTAGAAAGACAAAAAGGTCTGTTTGCATTACCAAGGCCCTAACCGCCTCTAATGGTTTGACCCTATACTCCCTCCTTATTACAGTTTAGAAAGGGCTCAAAACATATCTATTTACCCTGGCTTTTTAATTCCACTGTTTAGTTTTGTGTCTTACATCTGTCATATTTCAAGTTTGATTTTTAGGGGTGTTTTTATTGAATCCTATGAAACTTTACAACCATTAAAACATGAAATCATGTTTTTGCATTCTAAACCTGCATTTGCCTTTTCAGCAGCTTCATCACACGGCTCACTCACACTCAGTTCCCAGGCAACTGCTACGCACCAACAATTTTTTCACAAGTATTGTTGCCCTAGCTACAACCTATATTTATGCATTTGATTTTGTTTGCTGGGAAACTTTGCATTTGTCTCTTACACCCACTTACTTCTCTGCGCAAGAATCATAATCAGAATAGAGCTGGAAGGAACCTTGGAGGTCTTCTAGTCTGACCTCCTCTCAAGCAGGAGACCCTATACTATTTCAGACAAGTGACTGTCCAGTCTCTTTTTAAAAACCTCCAGTGATGGACCACCGACAACTTCTGGGGGCAAGCTATTCCACTGGTTAATTGTCCTCGCTGTTAGGAAATTTGTCCTTAGTTCCAGATTGCTTCTCTCTTTAATTAGTTTCCATCCATTATTTCTTGTCCTGCACTCTGGTGCTTCGGAAAATAAGTTGACCCCCTCTTCTTTCTGGCAAAAGACTGCTGTCATGTCCCCCCTAGTCCTTCTTTTCTCTAGACTAGCCAAACCCAAATCCTGCAACCGTTCTTCATATGTTTTTATCTCCAGGCCTTTAATCATCTTAGTTGCTCTTCTTTGCACTTTTTCCAAAATCTCAACATCTTTTTTGTAATGTGGTGACCAAAACTGGATGCAGTATTCCAGATGTGGCCTTACAAAGGCTTTATGAAGCAGTACTAATACTTTACGTGATTTGATTCTATGCCTCTGTTTATGCACCCAAGGATTGTATTAGCTTTTTTGGTTGCTGCTGCACACTGCTAGCTTATATTTAAGTGATTGTCCACTAGGACTCCAAGGTCCCTCTCACAGTTAACTGTTTTTGAGCCAGGTTTCGCCTAATCTGTACTTGTACCTTGGTTTTTCCTGCCTAGGTGTAAAACCTTGCTTTTCTCCACATTGAAACTCATTTTGTTGGATAGGGCCCATTGTTCAAGTCTGTCAAGATCTTTTTGGATGCTGAACTTGTCTTCTGGGGTGTTGGCTATTCCTGCTAGCTTAGTGTCATCTGCAAATTTGATGAGTTCCCCTTCTGTTCCCTCATCTAAGTCATTAATGAAGTTATTGAAGAGTCCTGGGCCTAAGACGGAACCTTATGTTACCCCACTGCTTACTTCCCTCCATGTGGATGTAGTGCCATTAAGGACTACTCGTTGAGGGCAATTTGTCAGCCAGTTACAGATCCCTCTGATGGTGATGCTGTCTATCCCAGAAGTCTCCACCTTTTGGGCACCAGGGACTGGTTCCGTGGAGAGAGGTTTTTCCATGGACTGGAGAGTGCGTGGTTTTGTGTTCTGCCTGCATCCCACGGATGGGGCTTTGCTTGTTTATGCTGACCAGTTGCTGACATGCCACAGCCCGGTACCAGTCCATGGACCCCCAGTCTATCCCACATTTTTCTAGCTTACCAAGAAGTAGGTTGTGGTCAACTTTGTCGAATGCCTAGCTGAAGTCTTAAGTATACTATGTCCATAGCATTTCGCTGGTCTATTAATTTAGTCACTTTGTCAAAGAATGAAATAAGATTGGTTTGGCATGATCTATTTTTAAGAAACCCATGCTGGCTTTTAGTTATAACTTTATTTGTTTCAAGATGTTCACAGATCTATTTTTTTATTATTTTTTCCAGTATCTTCCCAGGTATTGATGTTAGGCTGATGTTAGGTCTGTAGTTTTCTGGGTCTGTTTTTTCCCCCTTTTTTGAAGATGAGAACCAAACCAGCTCTTTTCCAATCCTCAGATAATTCTCCGGTGTTCCAGGATTTTTGAAAGATATGGTACAATGGTTCTGCCACCTCCTTCAGAAATCTGGGATGTAATCCATCACCTTGATTTATATTCATCAAGATCAGATAGGTGTTCTCTAATCATTTTCTTGCTTATTGTAATTTTTATTTCTAGTCTGTCTTTTACCGTTAGGTTTTTGGTAGGTTGGCTTATAGTTTCTTTTTGTGTGAAGACTGATGCAAAGAATGAATTAAGCAGCTCTGCTTTCTCTCTGCTGCCTGTTACTTCCTTGCCATCTTCTCTCTTAAGTGGACCTACTGTTTCCTTGACTTTTTTCTTGTTATTTATATATTGAAAGAAACTTTTTTTAATTATCTTTGACTTTTGTTGCAAGTCTTAATTCATTCTGAGCCTTTGCATTCCTGACTTCATCTTTGCAGATTCGGGCTATCTGCTGATATTCTGCCTTGGTTATGTGTCCCTCTTTCCATTTTTTGTAATTGTCCTTTTTGTCTTTCAGTTTATCAGAGAGATCCTTGTGCAACCATACTGGTTTCTTCTTGGATTTCTTGTTTTTCTTTTTCAGTGGTATTGTGTGGACTGGGCTTTTATGATCATATTTTTCAGAGTTTTCCACGCTTCTTGAGTTCTTTTCCCCTTTAGAATTTTTATCCATGGAATTTTTCTTAGACTCTCTTTGAGTTTGTTAAAACTCTTTTGAAGTTTAAAACACTGGTTAGATTATATTCTATTGCTTGTGTTTGCATTATATTGAAAATTGCCCAAGGTTCTGGCAATTTCAACTCCCTCTATCACTTCTCGATTAGTAAGAATTAGGTCTAATATAGCTTTTCCTCTAGTTCCCTCCTTTACCTTTTCGATGACAAAGTTGTCAGCTAGATTGGTTAGGAATCTGTTTGATCTCCCACTTGCTGCAGAGTTTGTCTCCCAGTTGATATCAGGGTAGTTAAAGTCTCCCATTACTACTGTGGTATGTTTCCTACATAGATTTGTTAATTGATTAGCAAAGAGTTCATCTATTTCTTCTGCTGGGTTGGGTGGCCTATAGTATACGCCTATAACAATATTGCTGGGCCAGGTCAGGGCCCATCTTAGTCCAGATAACGTTTGTTTTTCCGCCAGGAGCCAGAGACATACCCCTTCCCCCTTTCTTCTACAAGGGGTGTCTGGAGGCTTCCAGCTCCCTATCTAGGGGTAACAATGAACCCTGAAAATCATGGCATTCCATAGAGCCTTTTGAGTCCCCTTCTCAAGCCACCCAAGTTAGTCACTATCACTGTGTCTCTCTTATTGACCACTTGTTCAACGACCAAAGTTACAACGGTGCTGGAAAAAATGACTTTATGGCCAATTTACATTTATTTGTGACCTTCACAGTGTCCCTCAGTTGCATGGTCACTGTTAGCATTGTCTTGTGCCTGACCTGTGTTGTTTTTATCCTCCCCCTCCTTGCAAAACAGAGAGATCGGAGAGGAAGGGAGTGCAAGAGAATAAGTATTTTGCTCTTCTACACGCTAAAAGCAATGTAATTACGCTGGCAGCCTGGGGCTAGATACTATGGGCACACAACACACACAGCTTGCATTGCTATCTTGAAATCGCTTCTTCTCCAATCTTTGCTCTGTGAGGTGGGGAAAAGAAAAAAAAGCAAGCAGTTTCTGTAGGCAGTTTCTCCTTTGCCTGATCCTTTGCTCCTGCCGGCATGATCACATTGCTTTTGATGGGTAGACTCTTGAAATCCCCTCCTCTCCAATCTCCTTGCTCTGCTGAGGGGGGAGAGGGAGAAGTATAAATAAATTTAGTAACTCTTCACCTTTAAATTTACAAATATTTATCTCCTCATCCCCTATCCCATTTCTTATCTATAAGCAAATCCATAAAACATTTTTTCAGTCTTGATGTCAACAGAAAGTGTATAAAGATAGCAAGAGGTAGTAACGTATGTTGTTTTAACTTTGATCAAATAAACCAATTTTATATTACTTCATTTTACTGCCTTCCTTGAAATGTAGTCATAGGATTTGATTTCACTTCACTTTGTGGTCCCATTACGCACACTTTTTTTCAAGACTTTAATAATAAGTCTCTCCTGTAAATCCAATAGGAAAAAAATGATCTAGGTCACTCTCTTGATTTGTCTGAGCAGCTGTGAGTTCGATCCTAGGGAGTGGCAGATATTTCTCTCTTCTGGGTGCAAAGAGAAAATATCTGCTGTGAGCTCTGTAGGTGTCAGGGAGGGCATCCAGCCAGTAAACTCTCGGCTCCATTCGGTTGCCGCGATTCCACCCCGATGCAAGGGATTACAGGGTCTGTTTTCTTCCAGGGCTAAGTTCGTTTTGCATTTTCCTCCCTCCAGGTGAACAGTGTTTGTTTAGAAGAAGTGACCCACGAAGAAGCAGTGGCTGCTTTAAAGAACACGTCTGATTTTGTCTATCTGAAACTTGCAAAGCCCACCAGCATGTTCATAAATGATGCTTACGTACCTCCTGAGATCACTGGCTGTAAGTCTGAATTTGGAATGGCTGTTCTTTATTAGAAAAGAATTAACGAAAAGCATCTTTTCTCTCCTTTTCCTTTGCTGACCTTTTGTTATATGTGCCAACAATTTTCGTGTAAAAATAAATAGCATTTATTTCTGTTGCCCCAGTGTCTAGCAGAACCATACGTAACGTTGCTAAGATACAGTAACTGAAGAGAAAGGGGGGGGGGGAGATCTTTGGATGGGTTCTTGAGCCAAAGGATGGCAAACGGATGGAGAATGAGTCTGGCCACTTTTGCAAACCTGTGTGGGGAAATGCCGGAAGGGAAGAAGAGGCTCTCCACAAAGGGTGGGAGACATCTAACACTTCACTCTCAAAATGGCCTCATTATGATTTTTAACTCCGAAATTTTCTGAGAGAGTTAAATAATTTGTTTGCTTAACATAATTCAAAACTTTTCCCCATTCCTAAGGGCTCTGAATGATCAACAACAAAGAACAAAAAGTTACATAACAAAAATGAGTGCAGAGGCCACGTTCAGCTTAGGGCAAAGGCATGGAAATAAGATTTTTGACTTGCTTGCAGAAGACATGTAGGGTATCGCTGCCGGGAGAGGCCTCCAAAGGGTGGGGCCACACCCCCCCATGAGGGGGTGCACAAAGGGGACCCCAGGGGGAGCCCTCTCTATAAACACGGACAAGGGGCTCCAGTTCTGACGGGTTTGTTCCTGCTGTGCGTCTTGTTCTGCGTGAGGCCTTCGAGGTCACAATCAGGACTTTGAATTGCGCCTGGATGCCAGTTGGTAACCACTACAGTATGGGCAGTCCTCACTTACTGACTGCTCATTCAGTGATTGTTTGAAGTTACAACAGTGCTAAATAAGCATATTTATGGCCAGTCCTTGAAGTTGTGGCTGTTGCAGCCTCCCTGCAGTCACATCATAGCAATTCGGGCCCCTGGCAACCAGGGTGCCTTTACAATAGTCACAATCCTGCCGCTCTTGTGATTGAGATTTGTGACCTTCACAGCCACTTTCCGACAACCAAAGTCAGTGAAGAGGCTGTCAGGAAGTTGCAAGTCGCAATCACGTGACCATGGATAGTTCATTAAAGGACTGCAGCCGCAACTGCCATCGTAAGTTGGGCGCTGTTGCATGATTTTTCCATTTACAACCACTTTGCTTAACGAGAGTTGCCAGTTCTAGTCGCAGTCAGAAAGTGAGGACTACCTGGAACTTTAAAATTGGTGTTATTTTCTACTGATGAGATTGTGCCAGCTGTAATTTTGGGGTCATTCTCAAAGGCAGCCGCAGGTAAAGCTCATTATCATTAACTGAGTGGTGGTCGAGACGTGAATTAACATTGCCAGGGCATCCTGGGTTGACCTACCAGGGTAACACCTGGCACACCAGCCGAAGCTGCCCACCTGCTGCTTGAGCAGGAGCCAAGAACCCAGCACATCTGAACCCACAAACCGTCTCCTTTGTGGGGAGCAGGGCCCAATGCAGGGTGACTGCTACTGGGGTCAAGGTTCTGGCTGATGATCCCAACGAAGTAAGCACACCTGAGACCTTCCAATCCCTAATGCAAAACTTTATTGAGCACAGCATACCGGCACTAATGAATAGAAAACCAGCTCTGGCAATTTTGCGCCTGAAAGATAATTAAAAGAGTAAAACCTTCCCTCCCCTCTCTGACGGTTCAGGGCACACAATGTCCAATTATTCTTCGGGCAGTTGGTACGAGAAAAGGGCCTCTGCTCGCCATAACATCTCTCCTGCGCCCTTGCTTCCCATGCAGATAGAAACCACGCGTGCATTCTATGCTTCCCCCCCCCCCATAACTGTTGGCAAGCTAGGAGCGGCATGGCTGTCCCAGCGCAAGCCACCTTCGTAGCTTGACCAGTGGAACCGAAGGAGCCTCATTGAGCCTCGTTGCTCTGCTCTCCTCTCCACCACCCAGACTGAGCGCTTGGAGGGAGCAGCCCATCATCTGACTGCTTTGATCAGCTTCAGGTGTCTCCCAAGGTTGACGTTCCACTGGTTCAGCTTCAGCGACTTCTCTGAACCCAGAGCCCTCTGAGTGCGGGACCTGGCTTCACTTTATCTGTGGCCTCCATATCCTCACTCAGCCTTGGTCATTTGACAGTCCAATTACGTCCCCTGGGTGTTGTTTTTTTCTTCTTCCCCCTCTTCCATCTTTAGATCGCTTTGGCCATCCATGAGCCCCTTGCACCCGTGGCCTGGTCCTGAGAGCATTCTCTGAAGGAGTTTCATCCTTTTGAATTAGTTGCTGCCCAGCACTTGTTAACTTTCTCCTGTGGGTCTCTTTAAAAAGTGCTCTGCCCCCATTTTGAGATTCTTCACCAGGATCTGCCTCGCCTGCAGGTTCAGCTTCTTTTCCAAAGTTTCCCACACCAAACAAATGAAGATATCACTGTTTTGGGAGCGGGGGGAGGAGCTTGATTTCTGCAGTCGGCAAATACACTGTATGTAGATGAATTCTTTCTTGTCGAGCAGTGCAATGGCTTTTAGGATTCAGTGGTCAGCGCCTTCCTGAGCATTGAGATCTGTTGCCATACCCGGCCCCTAGGAGGGGCGCGACTCCTAGTCCCAGCAGGGTCTGTGCTCGGCACTCTGAGGTTGGACAGTCCGGCTCCCGGTATTGGGTCAGGCGGCCAATGCCGGGCTTCCTCCATGGCCGCCGAAGGCAAAAGGGCCAAGGAATGGCGGCCGAGTGGGGCTGGGAGAGGGAAACAGCTCTCTTCTCTTTCATTCCGCCCCCCCACCCCACCCACCCCTCCCTCTGTGTGTGAGCCCGTCCTTTGATTCAGGCGGCAGCAGGTGGCCTGGGGACATGCCCCGACGTTAAGGGAGACATGGCAGGTCAGAACTCACCCGTCTGGGCGCTTCGCAGTGGCTCCTCATTGGGTTGGAGGGAGGGGGGTCCCACAAGGTTCGTTCTTGGGCCCTCCAGTTTTCAGCCGTGACTGGCCTGGCGGGAGAAGCAGAGCCAAGATGGCGGCTGTTTTCCTGCGGCATAAATAGCTTAGAGGTGCTGGGCAAGTGGGCGAGCAGCCTCTGCCGACTCGGCCCCAGGCAGCAGAGGGCGCCTTCTTCTGACTGACCTGCCTCTTTCCTCCTCCTCCTCCTCAGCCAGTTACTCTCAGCCTGCGGAGAACCATGTCAGCCCGTCTGGCTACCTGGGCCAGCCTTTGCCACCCGCCTCCCCAGGGAGATACTCACCTGCTCCTAAGGCAATGCTGGGAGAAGACAAGACCCCCAGGTAGGAAGCTGCGTCTCTCTGCCTTTGCAGCAACTGAGGCAACGTGTCACCGGGTGGGGCTGAGCACTGTGGGGGGGGGCGGATGGGGGGAAGCGGACAAGCTCCTGGAAGAGAAGAGCCGGCAGAGCAGCGCACCCCAAAGGGGCCGAGGGGCGCCTGGTTCAGAGCGGCTGTCTGTGCGCCGCAGAAAGGCTCTCGTCGGGCCAAGCAAAGCTTCGCAGGGTAGCTCCCCCCTCCCAAGAACTGTCCTGCCGATGGACGACAGGTAGTCCTTGACTTACGGCCGTAAGTGCCCGGCAGGGATGCTTCCAGCTGTCACAAAATCTGCCTTCCCCCACAGCCACACGACTGCATTTCCCACGTTTGACAGCTGGCTCACATTTACGACTTGTTGCGGTGTGGTGTGGGCGTGTGCGATTTGCAACATTTTTTGCCAGTTTCCAGAGAATGGATTCAGTTTTAGAACTCTATGATTTGTCTAAGTGTTGCATGATTCAGACTTAAAACTATGTGATTCATTTAATGACTGCCACCAAATAGCCATAAATCACATCTGGTTACATGGGTGCCTTGACTGTCACGATTTAACAACTGAAACACTGGCCCCCAGCGTGGCCATAAGTTGAGAACTGCCTGTAATAAAGTACAGCTCCGGTGGGGACTTTTTTTCCCTCCCTCGCGGCCCACACGGCTCCTCCTCCTCCTCAGCTGCGGTGTGGAAATGACCGCAAGGCCCCTTTGCGGGAGAAAAGGATGCCCGGAGGCAGCTCCCGCTGATGGTCTGGGCGGCAGGAGCGTTTGTGCTGGGCATCCCGGCAGCTTCTTCCAAGGTTGGCTGTAGAACGTCTCCCTCTGCGCCCCCCCCCCGTTGATCACACACACACACACACACACCGTTGCCCCCTTCGGCTTTGACGGAAGAAGAACAATGGGGGGGGGCTGACCAGCGAGGGCCTCGGGGCCAGTGGCTGGAGTGGGAAGGGGAGACCCAGGATCAGCAGCCCGGAGGTGAGAGCTGGGCAGCTTGGCGGAGTTGTCCGCAGTTGGACGGGGGTCGGACGTGTCTAGTTGGACAAGGAGGAGCATAGATTGGATTCGAGGGATAACCCGGAAGTAACCCAGAAAAGGCCTTGCCGGAATACCTGCAATAGGAGCCGTGTGGTGTGTGATGGATCCAGCCAAAGGACACACTTTCTGCTCGTGGGGTTTCGTTGTGGAAGTCTCGTTCATACGTTCTTTTTATGCCTTAGAAATATATATTCTGTTAGGTTAAATATTTCTTAGGAGAATCTTGCTAGTACCAAATTGTGGATGACTTCTCTTAGTGGAAACTCTTCTTCTTGGGTCCCTTCTAGGATATTCTAGAATATTCATATAATGCAACTTAGTGGGTTGACATCAAAATGAAATGCAGGTGGTCCTCGCTTACTGTCGAGCACAAGCCCCAGAGAGGACGCAGTGAGAGCCACTCGAGTCCAGATCTTTATTGGCTTACGCTTTGTGGACAGAACCTGGCTGTAACCTTCTGATCTAACGGATCTACCCTGGGAGATTCTAGGCTGGGGTTACCCTAAACCTCTTCCTCCCTCCCCCGTCCAGGCTGGGACCGGGCAGCCTGTCGGCTTGGGCCCCTCTTTGGAAGGGGCTGCCTCCTCCCCACTACTCCTCCAGCTGCACTTTCCATCCCACTTACAAGGGATAATAACCGGGCCTGGGAACTCCGTCCCTGAGCGGCCCCGGTCGTAAGGAGCGAGGTCGCAGGGCCGTGCCGACTTAACAAAGGCAGTTGTGGCAGTTCCAGGTGCCGCCGTTGGGCAAATCCTGGCCCGGTCGCAGCATCCGGCAGCCGCGTGGTCCCCATTGGGGATCTGCCACGGCTTCCCCACTAGCTTTGCTTGTCAGAACGGTGAAGGTCGCCAAGGGTGATCCGTGGGACGCTGCGAGGCAGAGGCCGCGTGCCCAGATCAGGATCCCGTGCCGCAGTGGCTCCAATTCCTTTCTCCTTTTAGGGAGCCACGGAAGCTGGTGCTGCATCGGGGCTCCACGGGGCTTGGCTTCAACATCGTGGGGGGAGAGGATGGGGAGGGGATTTTCGTCTCCTTCATCCTTGCCGGTGGGCCTGCAGACCTCAGCGGGGAGCTCAGGAAGGGAGACCGCATCATTTCGGTAAGACCCTGGCAAGGTGAACAGCAATTGGGTCTCCTTGGGCCACGGGGGTCTTCTTGGCCAGAGTCCCCCCGGGCCGTGTGGGCATCTGCCTGGCAAGGAGAGCAGGGACAGGGGAGGGAGGGAGAGAGGCCTCTGTAACCCACCAGCAGGCAGCTTGGCTGTCTGCAAGAGGCCTGGTCAGGTTCCAGGCCGGTCTGGTGACGTCCATGTCCTGATGTGAGCAACGGTTCATTTGTGTTGCTTTTCAGGTAAATGGTGTGGACCTCAAAGCCGCAACCCATGAAGAGGCAGCTGCTGCCCTGAAAAACGCCGGTCAGTCGGTCACTATCGTAGCTCAGTATCGTCCCGAAGGCAAGTGAACGATGAGATTAAGCCCTCTTTCTCTGGGGAAGCCCCTTCTTAGAATGGAAGCCGAGAGGCTGAGAGTGTCTGGGTTGCCTGCCGTGACGATGGCGATGCCGAAGATATGAATTATACCTTTGTTTCGCTGATGACTTTGTCAAGGCACAGTACAAAGGGTAGGGAATACACAATACTAGAATAAGACAGTTGGAAGGGACCTTAGAGGTCTTCTAGTCCAACTCCCCTGCTCAAGCAGGAAACTTGTACTGTTCCAGACAAAGGGCTGTCCAGTCTCTTCTTAAAAGCCTCCAGTGATGGAGCACCCACAACTTCTGGAGTCAACTTCTCTTCCACTGGCTGATTGTCCTCACTGTCAGGAAATTTCTTCTTAGTTCCTGGTTGCTTCTCTCCTTGATCAGTTTCCATCCGTTGCTTCTTCTCTTGCCTTTTTGTTTAATTCTTTATACAATTAAATTTTAAATGAATTGTAGCCACACAGAATCCCCAAGTAGCACAAATACTAATAACCTATTAGGGCTTCATTCTGGGATACTCTTCAGAATGGGAATCTGGCTCTGTGGGAAATGACTCTGCATTCCCTAGTCTAGTCCTCAGTTAATGACCGTGAGTGGAACCAGAATTTATGTCAGAGGTTCTTAAGACCTGATGTCATTTGACCACGTTTCTGAACGATGGCAATCCGGGCTGCCGTTGTTAAGTGAGAATCACAGGTCATTAAGCCAGTTCCTGGAGGCTGGCAAGCAGGCAGGTGGGGCATAGGAGGCAAGCCGTGTGGGCCGGGGTAGGGATGGCTGCTGCCGGGCGGGGGAGGGTGCAAGGGACTGACCAGAGCAACTGGCCACCTTCCCTGCCAGCTTCCCCTGCTCGGACTTTCTTTATGGGAAGCCGGCGGAAGAAGTGGCAGACAGCTGTCACATGACCCTGGGACACTGCGGCTGTCGTAAGTGTGAACCAGTTGTCAGATGCCCACATCACGATCGCCTGAGCGCCGGGTGGCTGGGACGGGCAGAAATTTGAGGACCAGTTATAAGTATCACTTGTTCAGCACTGTTGTAACTTTGAATGCTAAACCAGTGGTCATTAAACAAGGACCTTGGTCAAAATTCCTTGGCTGATGGGGTCCACGGCCCTTTCTGGTCGAGCAAGGGGGGCAGGCCAGCCCCATGGGGTGAGGCACTTCCTCAGATAGCCTGGGACCTCTCTTGTCGAGGGCTTCAGAGGTAATAACCCACCCCTTGGGCTGGACCTGGAAGCAGACCAGCAAACGGTGGAGTTTGCGCAGTCGCGGTGCCTGTGGGTCATCCAGCGGGCCCCTAAAACTGACTCTGCCCGCTGTAGCTTCCGACCACTCTTCAAGGGCAGCCCCATGGAGAGTGCATTGCAGTAGTCCAAACGCAAGATGACCGAACGCAGGGCCTCACGATCCAGCAAGAGGTGGGGGGGGGAGGCCCATGCTCTCTCCCAGCCCTGGACAAGACAGATTGTTTTGGCACTGGCTTTGTTGTTAATTGAATCTGTTAATCTCTTGTTTAATTGCTTTTAACAATTTATGATTCTCAGTCATCCAGGTCATAGTTATTCCAAATACGTTTTTTCACTGGACTTTCTTGTGTTTCTTGGAAGACGTTTCGCTTCTCATCCAAGAAGCTTCTTCTTCAGCCCCACCATCCAGTCAGAGCTGAAGAAGCTTCTTGGATGAGAAGCGAAACGTCTTCAAAGAAAAACAAGAACGTCCAGTTGCCTTGTGAAAAAGCATCTTTGGGATAATTCATGACTTTGTTTTCAAATTTTCTTAACTGAATGCTCACCAGAGTAGGAGTAGACATAGATCAAACAGATCCAATTTCTAGAGTAAATTCGTGTAGCCTTGCAGTGTCACTCTGTGTGTGTGTGTGTGTGTGTGTGTGTGTGTTTGCATGAGCAAGAGAGAGTGCATTGTTTTTGAAATATTAGGAGCTTGAAAGGATAATGTGTTTTAAAGGAGCACCGGGTTAATGGCAGAGTTGTTCCAAAAGTCTAAGATTTGGGGCGCTCCAGAACCTGATATTCCGCAGTGACAGCATTTGTGGAGCTGACCCGCCATTTTCCTTTCCCTCAGAATACGGCCGTTTTGAAGCCAAAATACACGACCTGAGAGAGCAGATGATGAGCAGCAGTGTCAGCTCGGGGTCCGGCTCTCTGCGGACCAGCCAGAAGCGGTCCCTCTACGTCAGGTGAGGCTGCTGTGGGGCCTGGCTTTGTTGCTGGTGCACAAGATGGGAAGACTGGAGACTTGCTGTCAGTTCTCCCAACGTTTTTGGGGTTCAGCGATGGCTTTATGAGAAGGGGACCTAGTGCTGCCAGCTTCAGGGAGAACGTCGGCCTGGCCTCCCTCAGTGCCCTGGCCCAGCTGCCCATCCCCGAACTGGGATTTTTCACCCACTAGGAAGGGAAGGCCTAAGCCTCGCCCTACTTACAATTTCTCCAGTGTTGTTAAACGTGTCTCTCTTGAAATCTGTGTGCACATGCGATACAATTTCCCTTTCTGCGGGGCCTTGAAACCCCACCCGACGTGCTCCTCTCGGCCCTCTGTTCCCTCCGGTTTCACCTCTTCTGCCGGTTCTGCCTGCCGCGTAGGGTCAGATCTAGAGACCTGGTCCCGTTGCCTCTGCCTCGGGTCTCTCGAGCCGGGCAGCTGAGGAGGTTTTGGAGTCCAGCAGCCCTAGCTAACTTGGTTCGGCGGGAGAGGCCTGGATATTTGAGGCTCCCCAGTAATTACTGTGTCTCTCCCTCCTGAATGTCACGAAATCTGACCCATGAGGGGTTTATCCAGTCATTCTGCTTGGCTTGACCGTCTGCAGCCCACCAACCCCAATAATACCGGCCTCCCCCTGCTTTTGTTCTTCCCCAGATGCTCTCATCTGGCTCTCCTCCTCCTCCTCCTCCTCCTCAGCTCCTGGGGTCTCGAGGCACAAGGGCAGGTCCCTCGCCCCGGCTGCTCTGCTTCGGCATGAGCTCCCCAGCCTCTGCCTTTCACTTAAGGGTGTCACCCATCCGGTCTCAGTAACTCCCATTAAGCCATATTTGCCCCCCCCCTTTACTTTTAAGACGTCTTTCTGTAGGTCTCTCTTACACCCTGCACCTTGGCACAGCAACGCTAAACATCTTGGGTCGTGCAGCTTGAGCTCATACAACTGTAGAAGCAAAGCAGAATATATTCGGACTGCAGGAAGAATATGAGACTTTATACATTTTTTGGGTGCTGAAATCGCCACTTAATGCAGCCGCCTCTCCCCCAGCCGATGATGCACCATCAAGCTTCTCCGTTGCCCAGCACTGTTTTTGGGAAACCCAGAGCACTTAACTGGTCTTCTCCTGGGGACGCCAGGGCCCTTCTCGGATCTTGTCCTTCCCGCGCCCCCCGGGATGGCTGGCTCCCCCCTCCAGATTCTGTTCCCTGGTCACACGTTCCGCTTTCCTCCCCTTCGTCTGCAGGGCCCTCTTTGACTACGACAGAACCAAAGACAGCGGTCTCCCCAGCCAAGGGCTGGACTTCCGCTTTGGCAACATTCTGCACGTCATTAACGCGTCGGACGACGAATGGTGGCAGGCACGGCTGGTGATGCCAGGCGGGGAGAGTGACCAGGTTGGCGTCATTCCCAGCAAACGCAGGTAGCTGCCCTGCACCTCGGCCTGAGGCCTGTGTGTGCCTGCCAGGGAAGGGGTTGCGGGAGAGGGGAGCCCATTTGAGATCGGTTTCCTATAGGCTGGCTGTGCAAACGGTTGGTTGGTCTTCCCTGCCTCCTTTCCTCCAGCCTTGTGTCTGCCTGTGCTCGAAAGGTTTTCTCCCAAACCTGACGTGAAGGCAAGGCAGGCAGGCTGAAACCGAACTATCCCATTGGCATAAAAAGGGGCATTTTTCCTGCTCCGAAGCGAGAGGACTTCTGTCGCACTGTGCAGGAAAAAAAGATGGAACAAGTTGAAATTTATTTCACTATAAATAGGGCTTGAGTTTCACACATAGCAATTGCTGGAATTGTATCAAATGCAAGACCTATTTATATTGAAATCGAAGTTCAGCCTTTTTTACTTCTTGCTTAATGCAGTGAGCCAGACCTTCTCTCTTTTGGGCAGGAGAGGGTCTGGGGGGGCCAGTGCGCTTGCCGTGGACCTAGCTCGCAGCGTGGCCGTGTTCTCTGGGGGTCCCTGAGGGCTTTGGGTGGCTAACAACATAGCATCTCCTGCCGGAGCCCACTCAAAACATTTCTCTGCCAAGCTGTGCAGGCCTGGCTCATGTAGCATCCCTGTCCCAGGACCTGGGGAAGAGCCGTGGGTTTTAGGGCCTCCTCAAGGGATGAGCAGGGCTGGCGGGCCTCTGTCTCTCGGGGCGAGTCCCCTTCCGGAGGGCAGCGCCAGCAGGGACCTCTTCCGGCCTAGAGGAGCACGTTCGCTCTGCTGAAGCTGCCGGGATCAGCACACACAGCCGGGGAGAGGTATTTCCCAAAGCCTTGTGCCATGCTAGAGTTTCAGCCCCTGAAATGCGCCCAGGCACCCCCTGGGGGCCGGTGCCCAGAGCAGAGGTGTTACGTGGCTCTTCTTGGCAGTGCCCGGGAGCACCTGTGCCGCCATATTTTGGGCCTGCTGCAATTTCAGAATGCCTTCGAGGACAGCCTTACGCAGAGTGCATTGCAAAACTAAGCTGTGCCTGAGTCTGAGCAGGGTCTCTAGGTCTAAAAATGTGGGCAGTTGACGCACAAGATGGATTTTGTGCCAAGGTCCTCTTAGCCACAGGTGCCACCTGCTCTTTGAGCAGAGCTATGGGTTGAAAATGGCCTCTAAATTGCGTAACGGTTCCATCTCCAGGTTCAGGGAGGCAGAAAACGCACCGTACTCCGTCTGGACTGGGTTGAAGTGAAGACGGTTGCTCCTCATCCAGACGCCAGAGAACCTTGGGGGCCAAACTCGACGGGCCCAGGGTGGAAATGTAGCATTGAGTCTCATCAGCATCTGAGGGTACTTCACCCCATGTGGACAGATGATCTTGCCCAGTGGTTTCATATAGATGTTGAATGTAGTGGGGAGAGCAGAGCCTTCAGGCACCTCACAAAGTAGGGGTCTAGTACTGGACCTCTCCCCAATACAAATTTGAATCAGTCTCTAAAGAACCCTCACAGGATGTGGGGGAGGTCTCTTCCCCAACCCCCAAGTCTGTCTAAAAGGTTACCAGCATCAGTGGTATCAAAAATTGCTGAGAGGTCAAGGAGGGCCAGGTGGACATGCCACCCAATTTTGGACCTGCTAAAAGTCATCAGTGTGACCAGAGTTGTCCCATTGCTCTAACCACAGGTCTGAGTCCTGATTGAAAAGGATCCAGATAATCTGTTTCCTCCGGGATTCAAGGCAGCTGAAGACTGACAGCCTTCTTGGCCAGCTTCCCTAAAAAAGGGAAGTTTGGAGACGAATGCAAATTGTACAGTAGTGATGGCTCCAGCAGTGGCTTCTTGCAGGCTCTTTTCCTCAAAGACACAATCGCCACGGCATGGGTCCAGGGCTTTGACCAGCCAGAAGGGGCGCTGGTGGCCGAGCTCCCAGTCCCAGGGACCCATTGAGGCGAACGGATTGGGCTCTCCACCACTAACCAAGCAAAGCCATGTTTCCGTGGGATGTAAAGCCGAGGGTCCGCTCCCCTTCTGACCGGGCGCTGGAAGGCCTTAAAGGCCTGCCTGTCCTCCCTGGCCTTGATCTGGCAGGGATTGAGCCCCTTGTTGGATGGATTTGGCTAGATTTGCTTCACCATCTATTGTGCATTGTGTTTGTTACCTTCTGCTGCTGCTTTGGGAGCAGCCCAGAGTCGGGCAATGCATCCATTTTGCCACTCCTGGGGCGCAAGGGGATGCTTTCAACAGGTGGATTTGTGAACTGCTCCTTGATTGATTCTCCCCATTATTTTGTGGCCCATTAGGCAAGTACTGAGTGGGGAGAGAGACCCACCCCAGCAATCTCTGCCCAACTCCAGTGGCCTTTGCTGACCCTCATCCTAGCAGCCGGCCTGGTGGCCAGAGGGAGAGACGGACGCACGGTGGTTCTGTCCCGGGAAGGAAAGGTTCAGAGCCGCAGACCCTCATAGGTTTTCCTCCTGCGTTTTCCTTGCAGAGTGGAGAAGAAAGAACGTGCTCGGTTGAAGACGGTGAAGTTTAATTCTAAAGCAAGAGGTGACAAAGGGGTGAGTTTGGATTAATGATTGCCATTTTAGTGCCTGGCCACTGCAGAGTCACTGCTGGAGCAACCGGGAGAGAGAAGGGAGGAAAGAGAGTCTTCGCTTAGGCTGATTGACGCAAATTTGAATATTCTGAGTAGTTTTTCTAACACTAAAAACCAAAGGGAAATTTGAAGGGGAAAAAAAAAAAAGACCCCAGATAATCAGAGGTTGGTGAAGGATGGAAGCATTGAGGAATTTCTAAATATTTGTTCTTGTTAAAATCAATTGGGGGGGGGGTGGGGGCTTCAGGTGTAAGGCTGCTTAAAATTCAAGCCTCTCACGGAGATGACTGCCCAGTCTCCTCTCCTCTCCGTCCACCGCCTCTCTGGGCCACGGATTTCCCTGTTTGGAGGTTTTTCCTGACGCTCCCTCAGAGCCTGCCTTCCTGAGCCTCCATTGATGCTCTGGGAAGCAGAAGGTGGGCCAGACCAGGTTGCCGGAAGGCCCACCTTCCCTCAACCCCAGAGCGCACCGCTCAAAGCCAGTGAGCAAGGCCGGCTGCTTCTGTTTAGTGGGGAAGGCCGGTGCCCCCGACCACGGCTGAGCCGTCTCCTGCCAGGGTCCAGCGTTTGCAAATCTCTCCTGGATATTCAGCCGAGCGAGCTCCCTTCGATTGCTTCCCTCGGCTCTGTCGGAGGCGCAGGGCCCACCTGGGCCTCGTCTGGTCCCGGCTGCCGTAACCCCATCCCTGGGGACACCAGAGCTCTTCCACAGACCCCACCTTTGAGGGGTACATTGTCAGGAGCCCCACCTCTACCCTAACCCTAGAGCCAACCCTTCAGCCTTCTCACAGTAGCACAAAGAGGAGGCCATTCTGAGGTTTTGGCAAGAGTCCCGGATGCTGAAGCTCATGAGCCGAAGAGTCCCAGGGCAGGTCCTGATTCCTGGTAGGCACTTCTGAAACCAGATGGCCTCAAAAAGCACTTGCAGGTTTTTGTGAGGGCAGCAGTAGGTAGGTATTGCAAGTAACAGAAGCAAAAGTTCTCCCAAGGGGAAGAAGAATGGGATGTAAGGGTGGAAGGGGATCTTATCTCGTCTGATCCTCTTCCCGGAGCAGAACTCCACTACTACACAGCATCCCGGAGAGATGGCTGCCCAATCTTTGCTTATACAATCTTTCCTGGTGAAGGAAAGTCTCCACCTCCTGAGTAAACATTGTTGAAGCCGCTCTTATGGCTAGGAGATTGGTTTCTCTGTAATTTAAACCCAGGGTTTTTTGCCCTATCATTAGAATAGTTGAACAATTCTGTCACTTATACTACATAACAACCTTCAGTTACTTAGAACCATCGGGCTGGAAGGGACCTTGGAGGTATCTAGAATAGAATAGAGCTGGAAGGGACCTTGGAGGTCTTCTAGTCCAGCCCTCTGCTCAAGGCAGGAGACCTTATTCCATTCCGGACAAATGGATATCCAGTCTCTTCTTTAAAACCTCAGTGATGGAGCCCCCACAACTCCAGGAGGTTAAGCTGCTCCATCGATTCATTATTCTCACGGGCAGGAAATTTCTCCTTAGTTCCAGGGTGGGTCTCCTGCCCCCCTGGTGAGCTTCCCCCCTTTGCTATTATATTTGTTGCACTTCTCTATACTCTTTCTAGGGTCTGAGTCGTGGTCCTTCTGGGTTGCCATAATGAGGCATGGAAGACCAAATAAAACCCTTATGGCATCTTGGAAATCATATCTAGATTATGTAGAATCTAGGGATCCAGGCCTCTTGTCTCTGTGCCTGTAGGTCAGCCCCCCCCCCCCCCCGCCGCCCAGGGTTCAAGCTCCCCCTAATTCCCCTCCTCTCGCCCTTCTGTGTCCATCACTTCTCCAGCCCGGAATGCAGCCGGCTCCGTGTTTCTCTCCTGATATTCCCCGGTCTGGCCATCGCCAGTTGCCAGGACATTCATTGCTCATCCATCTCCTATTGTAAAGTATTGGGAAATACATTTTTTGTGCGTTTGGGGGTCAAGTGATTTGTGGTTTCCTTTGGGACACGGAGGATCGAGGAAGGCAAAGTGAAGGGTAGCTGACTGCACCCAAAGCACCAGCTGAGGCTCAGCTGCAGGGATCCCTGGGCCTCTTGGGAAGAGCGAATGTGCTGGCCTGGCCCTCTTGGTCACCCCCCACTGCCCCCCCCCCCAGTGGGGAACATGGCTCGGCTGACCTGTGACGGTGCAGCCAGAGGGACGAAGAAGAAGAGCACGTGGATCTATAACCGTTTGCTCTCTACAAGTTCCCTCACGATCGTTATCCACTCTTTTCCATGTGGTCCTTCCTTCCTTCCTTCCTTCCTTCCTTCCTTCCTTCCTTCCTTCCTTCCTTCCTTCCTTCCTCCCTGAAGACTTGGAGTGAAAAAATAAATACCAGAAGTGAAGTGTGACGGGCTTGATCACCCACACTAGGAGGCGTGTGTGGCTGCAGCCAAAAGCCCTTTGGAGGCCAGCAGCCCTGGGCACTGGGGGGCTAGCAGAGCTGTCTGGCTTGCTTGCCTCCCCCCCACCCCCCAAGATTTGCTGACGGATCCAGCTATCCAGCAGCCACACCCGGCAATTCCTTGCCTAGGCACCCACCCTTGGAGAAATCCTCAGGGCTTGGCCAAGCAGTTGTCAAATCGGGGGGGGGGGGGCTGGGATAATTGCAGGACAGTTTATTGATTGCAGGACAGTTTATTTTTATTGATTGATTGGTTTGATTTCTGTAGCTGCCCATCTCAAGAGGGGCGGGGTGCATCAATTATGCTGCTCTAATCTCCCCCTTGCCCCCCCCCAACAACGTCTTGCCCTTCTCCGTGGCTAGAAGGAGCAGAGCGTCCTGAGGCAGCCCTCCGTTTGGCAAACCAGTTGTTTACGGGACCCCTCGGAGTCCGGAGTTACGTTTTCGTTTAGGGAAAGCATGAACCGCTCCCTGGTTGCTGTGCAGCCTCCTTGCAGCTGAGCTGCCCGTGGCTCTTGTACCTTAACCCTGCACCAGACCCATGCATGGAAACCGGAGGAGGAGACCCTCAAGTACGCTTGCCATTGAGAGACCACTGCCTGCCTGCCTGCCTTCTGCGCCTCGCCTTGATGTGGGCTTTCCCCTGGGGAGCCTGTTTCCCCCCCCCCCCCCGCCTGGCATCTTCCTGGAAACGCTGAGCATGCTTGCCGTTGCTGATGGCCGCTTCGTACCCCCTTGCCCTCTTTGATCAGGAGCGCATGACGGCCTGATCTTTGGGAGAACTAAACCAGGCACAGCAGAGAGACGGAAACGTTGTGCAAAATCGACTGATCCCTTGGTGGTGGTGGTGACGGGGAGTTCCCTCTTCTGCAGTGTGATCAAAATGCCCCGTTCAGGGCTCCCCACGGCTGGGTGCTAAACAGGCTGGCTTCTTTGCTCACTCAGTGTCCACTTCTGCTCCGTAACCTGCTGGGACAGACGGGGCTGGCCAGCTGTGGGCTTTCCTTCCCGCTGCCTGTCCCTCCCCCCCACTTGCTAATAACGGTGCTCCAGGAAGGGGCCGGCAGAGCTTCTAGTCCGCAATGCCTAACACTCCTGCGAGCTCTCCTGCGCAGGGAAAGCCTCGCGGCTGGCGGCTTTCACGAGTCCACAGGCAAAGAGACTTCTAGGCACGTTTCATTTCATTTTATTTTGCTATCGGAGCCGACTTCTAATCGTTCTCCATGCAGCGGAGGAGTCCAGTCCGTCTCTGCAAGTGGGGGAGGCAGGACGGCAGCGGGAGTTTTCGTTCCACCCTGTCCCCTATTCTATCTGGAGGGGAAAAATCATGAAAACTTGCTGGGGGTTCATTTACGCAAACCCTCCTGGACCTGGGTGTCCCCCTCCCTCCCTCCTGGCTTTATGCTGGAGCTGTGCCGTAACTGGTTGGGAGGGCTCAGGCTCCCCCGGAGACCGAATTCACCGATTTATGAATTTGCACAATTCATTAAACTATTACCTAAGAGTTAACCCCCCCCCCCCATACCCAAATGCATATTTTAGCTGACCCAAGTCCAACATGTTGGTGAAGGTAGCCAATTGCTCTTCACCTGGTTATCTGGGGCCCAGCAGGCTTTCAGCAGCATTCCTGCTTAGTGTTTCCAGCCCTTCCCATAACCCTCCCCCCCCCCGACCCATAGTTGATGACTTTGGTCCCCAGTGAGCCTCAGGGAAAGGTCAGCTTGCTTGACCCCGCCCCAGTGCCCGTCCAGAGTGTTGGGGGTCTAATGCGGACTTTCAGTCGCTAGGAGCCCAAGAGTTGCAGCCAAGACAGGCAGCTCGCCCTGGGCTCCTCGGTGCCAGCCACGCCCCTCGGATCCCGGGGACCGGAGTCAGTCAGGCAGGGTGTCTGGAAACCCACAAGCTCTCCATACTAAAAAACAGGCCTGGTTTCCTCCCCCTGTCTTTTTTTGGCCAGGGGAGGGGGAGAATGACGCAATTTCTTCTGAAATCTATGCCGCTTCTCTACCAGAAGGCCCAAAGCATAGACAGACGTCTCTTGGAAGAGAGGGCATCGCAGGGACTGGCCTTATTCCTGGGCACAAGAGCCCAGAAGGCAGAGCCCCTCGTCCGTTCCCCCCCCCCCGGTTGAGGACAGAGCCCCGTTTCCCCCCCCCCATCCTCCCGTCTTGGGCAGAAGGGGTCTGCATGCTGGAGGGTAGAAGTCGGCCTCCCCGGAGCTGCTGCTGCTGCTGCTGGGCCTTCCTGACCTGCCGGGCGTCCGACACCCACCCTCTGTTTGCCCCTCTTTCCTTCTCTTCTTCAGCAGTCATTCAATGACAAGCGTAAAAAGAACCTCTTTTCCCGAAAATTTCCCTTCTACAAGAACAAGGACCCGAGTGAGGCCGAGACCAGTGATGTTGACCGTAAGTATGGGGGGCGTGGTGTGGCCTGGAAAAGGGTCCCAAGAGCATCCGTGGGGAGCCAAGCCGTGGGTCGAGTGGAGGGGGACAGCTGGCAGGCAACAACTCTCCTTTCACGGCGGATCGGGATGTGTGTGTGTGTTCTCACTTGCCCCACTTTGAGATGGGGCTTCAGGGGAATTGTGGTTTTAAATGGGTGGGCTGGTGGGCTGGCTCCCCACGGATGCTGCTGGGACCGTCCTGGAGCAGCCTCCGGAGGATGCGCTACTGACAGATGTTTTCTCTGTGATTGCCTCCTCCTTGCTTGCCCTCGGGGAACTACTCCACAGGAGGTCCCTGGAGACATGGGATCAAAAGGCCTGAGTAAGTGACCCCCCTCCCTCCCCCCCCCATCCTCAGCCCCGGCTGCCCCCTCCCTGCTTCCCTGCTGCAGGCTGCCTCGTGTTGGGGAGCTTTCCAACCTCTCATTCCTTTGATCCGGGGCCGAGAGGACTAGAGGGAGGAGCCTTTGCGGAGGCTCAGAAATGGGGAGCCGATGCGTTTTTAGGGGCTTCTTTCCGGGCAAACTTGAAAGTGGCATTGAAGAAGGCTGCACTGTTGGTAGAGAAACGGCACCGGTTGGATAAAGACTGCCGGGCCGGGCCTCTCCACAGCCGTGACCCGGACTCTCTCCAGGCCTTCCTGCCCCACATGCTCTTCCCCAGACCTGGTTGCAGGGGGCTTTCCCCATGCACAAGCCGTCCTCAGCAGCCCCTCCCTCCCTCCCTTCTCATAGGGCGGCTTAGCCGCTGGGTTAAATCGGGACCAGATTTTCTCTCTAAAATACGCCTGGGTCTGCTGTAACATCGCGATGGTCTTCCCTCGACTAGGAACTTGACCTGTGCCACCACGCTCCCCACTCCCTGCCCAGCTCCCCCTCCCCTCAGAGCAGCCCCTCTCCCTGGAGGGGTCCCGAGGCTGCTCGGCCCGCAGAGCCACCGGGGGCCACTTTCCGGGGCTTTGGCCCTTGGCAGGGGACCCTGCCCTCTGGTTAGCCTGCCTTGCCTTGAGGGGGATTCTTTGGGCAGGTAAAAATCCCCAGGAAGGAAGAATGGGGAGGGTCTGCCTGCAGTGGACCTTCCTTCTGCCTCCAGGCGAGTGCGGTCAGCCTGGCGCTCTGCTCCTTTCTCCGGCTTGGTCAGTGGGAGGCCGGCTTCGTTTGGCCAAGCCGCTTAACGCCTCTTCTCTAATAAGCCATCGTGGCAGGAGGGTCTCCCGGCTGGGTGACGGGGGGGGGGGTGCGGGCCTCGGCGAAAAGGCTTGAAGGTGGGCTGCAGGTTGGAGAGGGGTCAAGGGATGCAGGACAGGCCTCTCCTTGGCCCTTCCCGAGGAGGAGTCTGGCTTCGTCTTCTTAAGCTGGCGGCTCTGGGCCTCCTTTTCGCTGCAGGCAGCTCGGCCAGCATGCAGGCCCTGGTGCCGAGGCGCCCCGACCGCTTAGCCCCTCTTCCCCGCCCGTGTTCAGACTCGGTTCCCCTGCTCGTCCCCTGAAGATGAAAGGTTGCAGAGCCCTCTGGACTCCTGAGGGCTCCCTCTGGGCTGTGGTGCAAAGCTTCCCTTTTCCTTTTCAGCCGACTCTGGACGGCTCCCAGTCAAAAATTAAAAGACATACGAGATCATTTTAAAATTACAAAACACAACCGGTTAAAACATTAAAGCAACAGAAACCTGGTGCCAATCCATATTAGCAAGCCATCCACTCGTTCTCTCCCAACGCTTGGAGGGGAAGAAAAGCAGCCTGAAAAGGCGCTTTGGCAGCCAGAGTGACCGGGGGCTGCCCCGTCTTCTGGGGATTCCCACCCTTGCCCCTGCCTCGTTATTCGGGGCGACGGTTATGCTTTCCTCCCCCCCCCGAAAGGAATCCCGTGAAGGGAGCCTCAGGCAGCCCACGAGGACCCTTCCAGAAGACCCCCTTGGCTCCACCGCCTGTAGGCCAGGCTTTCCTTGCTCCAGGTGGAGACATCCAGCCCCCTTTGGGCCCTACAACTGCGTTTTGGGGCTGGGCGGCTGCTCCCCATCATAGCCGGGTTCTGATGAGGGTCTTCTCTGAACCCGCCTCTCCAGGTTATGCCCACCCCTGTTTTGTGGAAATGAATTTCGGAGGTCAGCGATGGGCTGGATGTGGGTCCTGGTCCCGATCCCTGGAAGGGGCAGAGGGCCGCCTGTGTAACCTCCTTTCTCTGGAAGTGTGTTGTGAGTTGTGGGTTTCTCTTTCGGCTTTAGGGATGTTGGCCATGGAGCAGGAGAGCCGTGATGTGTGTCAAGAGAGGCTTGTCAGACACTTCATTATCTTAAGTTGCCCCTGGAGGTGTTCTTCAGCCTTTGAAGGCCCTTCGGCTTTCTTGGCACGGCTCCTAATTTCTGCTTTGTACTTCTTTTCAGAGCACGTGACTTCCAACGCCAGCGACAGTGAAAGCAGTTACCGTAAGTGTATGGAATTGTGTTCCTTTTTGCTGTTTTTTTTCTGGGAACTTACAGAAATTCAGGCTTACTTTTAAGAGCAGTTGGATAACGGGGCTGTCCTTGACGCTTCAGCTGGTACAAAAGACGGTGGCTGCCAGTTGGCTTGTGGGGCAATTCAAGGCGCTGGTAAAGCCCACCGTGGCCGAGGGCTGGGTGACCTGGGGGTTTGCCTCTCCCCAGCTGCGTCTGCCCATCCCATCAGACCTGGCAGGAGGGGCGTGCGTGGGCTCCGTTGAGCGAGAGGAGGAGGAGGAGGAGAGCCTTTTGTGCCTCAGTGGCCGCTCATCCCGCCGGAGCCTCCTCTTGCCTTGTGCTTCCCAAAGGCTCTAAAGACGTGGCTGGATCTGGCGGAGGTTCGGAGGCCGCTGGGTGGCTGTGCTGGTTGACCCATCCCTTGCCCTTGCCGGCTTTTTATGCTTTCTGGTTTTTGTTTTGCTTTAGTGGAGTTTTAAATTGGTTTCAAGGGGGTCTTTTTTGCCTGTCCTGGGCCTTTGTGGTGTTTCTGCACCAGTCCTGTTGCAAAGTTCATTTCAGCAGACTGAAAATAAAACCCTTTCACTGAAACATTATTGACCTCGTTAAGGATTCTGTAAGCAACAGGTGCAAAAGAAAGAGAAAATTAAAAACCTGATTATGAAACTGAAAGAAGTGCGTTAAAGGTGGTTGAGAGGCTGGTCTTCTCCCCTTCCTGGTGTCTCTGTTGTTCTCCAGCGTTAATCTGCAACCCGCTTCCCTTGCAGGCCGTGGTGGGCTGAGGCCTCCCGGGGAGCTTTAGGGTTTTGTGTCGAAGCTGCTGGTCGCTGGCGGGAGGCCTGGCTGGACAGGGGCTGAGGGGAAGGAGGGCATCATATAAACACGCGTGTTAGATCACAGTCTCTGATGGTTTCTCTTTCTGACTTCCTAGGTGGCCAGGAAGAGTACGTCTTGTCTTACGAACCTGTCACACAGCAGGAAGGTTTGTACCGTTCGGCCTGGGAACTCATCCGCCGGAGAGAGTTTGCTTGGCGAAGGCCTTGCCTGCTGGCTGGGATGTAGATCTCCCTGTTCAGCACCGCAAAGGGCGCAGCCGTCAGATCTCGCCTTCCCTGCCCTGCGTGGCTGCTGAGCGTGTCCTCTTCCACCTCACGTGGCCAGCTGAAAACTACCTCGTGGTTTTGAAGTGTGTGGAGGACAGAAAAAAGTGGAAGGGTGCTCAAGAAAAGGTTGCCCATCCATGCTTCTGGTCCTCAGGGTTGGGTTGTGGAAGAATGTCTTTGAGGGACTGATTCAAACTGGAGTGCCAGCGGCCCTCCGACCTTTTCCCACTTCCTCAGGCGTCTTCCAGAAAAGGGGGTGCTGCTATTGCTAGGGAGACGTGGCTCTTTCGCCCTCCCCTCACTCTGCCAGAACCCCCTAACCGGAGGCCTGTTTTCTGTTTTTCAGTCAGCTACACGCGTCCTGTGATTGTCTTGGGTCCCATGAAAGACCGCATCAACGACGACCTCATCTCGGAATTTCCTGACAAGTTTGGCTCTTGCGTCCCACGTATGTATGCCATGTGGGGGTGGGGGCTGACGGGATGCGGGTGGGCGCTGTGGGTGGCTGCTGGTGGCTGTGGCCGCTCCCCTCCTCAGGGCGGTTGAAAATTGTACGTCTTTTCAATGCCGCCATTTGCAACCTGCCTGGCTTTTGTAAGCGATGGCTGGAGTAGCCCCAGAGCATGTGCGGGCACAGCCCCTGGAAGCCTTCAGCCAAAATTTCAGGTGGGTGACAGAACTGACGCAGCAGGAACAGCCCCTCCCCCCCCCCCCGTTCCGGGGAGTCGCCCTTGCTGGGTCCAAGACCAGCTCCCTCCTGCTGGGATCTGGCCGGGCTCCTCCGGGAAGTCAGGTGCTCCCGGATGAGGCAAGAGGGGCGATTCTGAGAGGCTTTGAACTAAGAAAAAGCGGCTTGTGCGAGAGATCTCATGCCCCCCCCGTCCCCGCCCCCCCGTGTCAGCCCTTTGAGGTAGACCAGACAGGTAAAACCCCAACCCTCCCCCTTTTTTTAGAAGGCTGCAGTCACAGAACCTGGCGAGTCTGGGCAGGGAGGGCTGAGAGGCCCTCCCCTTCTTCTGACTTCTTACTGCCGCCAGGCTGCCAGGCTGCGGGTCTTCCTCCTGTCTCTCAAGGTGCTGGCAGGCTGTCTTCCTGGCCCCGGTAAATGGGGTCAGAGCCCGCCTGATTTCCGCTGGCGTGGTTGCGTGTGAGGTTCCCCTGGGCAGGTGCAACCCCAGGACAGGCTCTCTTCCTGGGTCCTTCTTGAATTGGCACCTGGGCCCACCGCGGCCTCCTCTAGGGGTGGGGATGACAAAGCAGGCAGGCGCCCTGGAGCAGGCCCAGAATCCGCTCACAAGCACGTTTGCCCTGATCAAATCTGTCTGAAAGGAGACTGCAGGAGCGCCTTTGGACTCCCTAAAATGGCTCTGCCACAAAATTCTGATTCTTTTCTTTCTGATGACATAACGAGGTTTGCAAGATGTCGAAGGTGGCTTTTAAATCTGGCGATATGCCGGCACTCGGAAAAGCCAGAGCCAGTTTGAAAAGCGCCATAAAGAGAGCAAAGCAAGCCTATTGTCAGAAAATACAGAACTTTTTTAGGACCCAACGAACAGCAGGTGTTTATGGCAAGGCATCCAGGCCATTACAGACTAAAAGCTGATTCCATCATGTGATAAAGGCAACACAGACTTTTTAAATGAGCTGAACCCATTTTTTGGAAGATTCGAGGCATCTGCAAGGAAAGCTGTGCCTCATTCTGACAGTAAGTGCTTAGCTTTGACGTTACCTCTGAAGAACACTGCGGAAAGTTAACATTCGGAAAGCAGCAGGCCCAGATAACATCCCTGGGCGGGTCCCTAGGGAATGTGCAGATGGACTGGCTTGTGTTCTTACAGATATTTTCAATCTTTCACTGCAGCAGGAAGTGGTCCCATCATGTTTTAAGACGACCATCATCTTGCCAGTGCCAAAAAAGTCTACGGTTATGGGTCTCAGTGACTACCGTCCAGTTGCACTTAACAGCCATCGTTATGAAATGTTTTGAGAGGCTGATGAAGGACATTATTGTATCCAGCCTCCCTCTAGCATTTGACTTGCTTCAGTTTGCTTACCGTCCAAATGGCTCTATAGAGGATGCTATTTCTTCTGTTCTCCATCTGAGCTTGGCACACCTAGAGGAAAGAAACACTCATGTGCGAATGCTGTTTGTCGATTTCAGTTTTGGTATTTAATACAATCATTCCTCAGTATCTAGTAGACAAACTGGGCCTTTTAGGATTCAACACTCCTTTGTGCAACTGGATTCTTGATTTTCTTACTGACAGGTCCCAGTATGTATGAGTTGGGATTAATATTTCTAACACCATTTTCTTGAGCATAGGTTCTCCTCAGGGCTATGTCCTAAGTCTGCTTTTGTTCACCCTTTTGACCCATGACTGTTGTGCCAGGTTTGCCACCAACCATATTGTGAAGTATGCGAATGATAACAACATTAGTGGGCCTTATTCAAGGTGACAATGAGGGTGCTTATCAAAAGGAAGCAAAGGGTTTGTTGAACTGGTATAACAAAAACAGCCTCGTTTTAAATATAGGAAAAACTAAAGAGATCATTGTTGATTTCAGAAAAGGCAGGCACAGCCACACACCTCTGTGTATTAATGATTCTCCTCTGGAGGTGGTTAGCAGCATCAAGTTTCTGGGTGTGCAGCTAACGAGTAGTCTAGCTTGGTTGCTCAACAGCGAGACACTGACAGAGCAGGCACAGCAGTGCCTGAATATTCTGAGTCGCATGGGGAAAGCACATCTTCCTTCCCCTGTCCTTACCACTTTCTACAGAGGGGCGATCGAGAGCATCCTGCACACTGAATTACTGTCTGGTTTGGAAGCATCACTGCTTCAGACAGGAAGGCAGTGCAGAGAGTGGTGAGGACGGCAGAAAAGATCATTGGCAGTTCCCTCCATTCCATCCAGGACATGGCATATAAGCGATGCCTGAGCAGGGTCCGTAAGATTATCTGGGACACTGCATATCCTCTTCACGACTCGTTTTCCTTGTTACCTTCTGGGAGGAGGGGGCTCCATAGGATCCGAAGCAGAACATCCAGATTCAGTCACAGTTTTGTTCCATCAAGCATCAACCTTGTGAACTCTCAAGTTTCCTCTTTCCACTATATATTCAAAATGGAGAATGATTAATATATATGTGTGTGTGTATGTGTGTGTGTGTGTATATATATGTATATGTGTATGGATGTAGATATATGTATATAGCACATGTATATGTGTGGTATGTATGTTTATGGGTAGATACATACTTTCTCTTGAGAGCAGGCGGCAGAATTTTATTTTTAACGTGGGCCAGTGTGTTCATAGTAAAAAACGACAATAAAAGTTGTCTTATCTTTCTGAAGAGCCTCTGGCTCTCCCACCAGAGCCATGATGATTGTAAAGGGTCATCCTACCTACACACACATACACAACCCTTCTGTCAGCCGTGCTTCTGGGCCCTGACGTGTGTTGTGCGTACATCTCTCCTCGTTGGGTCTCGTGTCCGGCTGCTTTGCAGCATCAGTAGAAGAACTCGTTGCCAGTGGACGTCCGCTCAGCCTCTGCTTCCTCCCCCCCCCCCTCAAAAGATACGACCCGGCCGAAACGAGATTACGAGGTGGATGGGCGAGATTACCACTTTGTGATGTCGCGAGAACAAATGGAGAAAGACATCCAGGATCACCGATTCATTGAAGCCGGCCAGTACAACAACCACCTCTACGGGACGAGTGTCCGGTCCGTAAGGGAGGTGGCCGAGAAGGTAAAGGTGCTTCTCCCCCACCCTGCGTCCAGGCTCTGCGGCCGGTGGCACTGAGCGGCCCCTCAAGGCAACCTCTCCTTCCCTGCCAGGGCAAGCACTGCATCCTTGATGTTTCTGGGAACGCCATCAAGAGGCTCCAGAGCGCCCAGCTGCACCCGGTCTCCATCTTCGTCAAGCCCAAGTCCGTGGAGAACATCATGTGAGTGCTTGCCCCTTTCTGCCCCTCTGGCTGCTGCTGGGGCTTCTTCGGGACCACCCCCAGGGGCCTCCCAAGGGAGCGGAGTCCTGGCTGGCTGGCTGCCCTCTTCCCCGCCCTCCCCCCCCCGAGCTGAAAAGGCGACTCCCTCCGTTTATGCTCCCTCATGCCTGTGACATAGTTCCACAAAGTTATTAAAGTGGGGAGGGATGGCAACCTGGGGAGGTCGAGATTGGAGGAAGCCCCCCCCGCCACCACCCACACCCATTCCCCACCCCCCAACCAAGGGAAACCCTGTCTAGCCCCCCCGACCTTCCTGTGTGTGTTTAAATCTATCTGTTTTGCTGATAACGCTGATGAGTTTGAAATATATGCAAATTCAGGGAAATGAATAAGCGATTAACGGATGAGCAAGCTCGAAAAACCTTTGAACGGGCCATGAAGCTGGAGCAAGAATTTACAGAACATTTCACAGGTGGGGAGCCTCTGCCTCCGTCCCACGTGTGTCCCCAACGCCCTTGGTGCTCCCTTCTTTTTGCTATTGGGGGCATCCTGAAATGTCCCAGGAGCAGCCGGAACGTTCCCTGTCTTGGGGATGATGGCAGGAGTCGGTTGTCTATGTGACCCTGGAGCCGGCCTCCGTGGTGCCTGGCCTCTGGAGTCTGCACCAGGCAGCTCTCTCCTCTGGTTCCCGAGTGCGAGAGATGCTCCCGAGCTTGGCTCTGTCCGTGGAGGGCCCAGTTAGGGGAGGTTGGGGGCCGGCTGCTCCCCATTTGCAGCGTGTGGTTTTGCACCCGCCATCTTGGGATTCGGCCCAGGGCTCCCCTACAGTCATCTAGGGATCTGGAAGGAGAAGGCCCTGAATAGCCCCCCCCCCACACACACACACACACAATTTCTGAGCATCTTTAGGGAAGCAACTGAGCCACAGAGAATCGAGGGGGACCAAGTCTCGCAATAGAGTGGGGGGGGGAACAGAATCGGGGGGGGGACTGCAAGAACTCTGCAGAAGCAAGGGAAAGAGCAGAATGGGGTCCTCAGCAGCTGTCTTGTTTGTGTCCCTACAGCCATTGTGCAAGGTGACACATTGGAAGAGATTTACAATCATGTCAAGCAAGTCATTGAGGATCACTCCAGCCCCGTCATTTGGGTGCTGGCCAAGGAGAAGCTCTGAGGGTCCCCCAACTCCAGGGGTCGGCCGCCTCTGCCGCCGCCTCCTCCACCGCTGCCGGCCAGCCTACCTGCCTGCCTGCCGGCCTGCCTGCCTGCCTGCCTGCCGGCACTCCCCCCTCGGGGCTCCCCTGCGACGTACAAAGCCTCTCTTTGGTTTCAGTGTTTTGCAGGCTGCTGGTCGAGGGCTCTTTTCTCAAGAACCAGGAGAGACTTTCCACCCCTGTGGATAGAAATGGAGAATAATGCGGTTAAAATTCCTTAATGTTTAAGGGAAATTATCCTTCAGAGACTTTGAGAAAACAAAGCTTTTTATGCAGCCTTTTAACGATTTTGTAATAAGATGAAAGAAAAGTGGTCTTAATGTAAATTGTGAGCAGTTTTGCACGTTTGAATTTGCTAGCATGGTTTCCTTCAAGAGATTTGGGTTCAAATTATAGTTTCAGAGTTTCTGCCACAAATATATTTTCTCTCTCTTAGTTTAATAAAAAACCTTTTTCAAAATCAAAGCTAATGTATTCTTAAATGGCATTATTTGAAAAGGAAAAACTAATTTTCATAATTTCATAAGAAAATCTTTATAGCCTCATTATTATTTTTCTTGTTGCTCTTACAGGGTGAAATGTCCTCCTGTTTTTAAACTAGAACCTACAAAACTACTTGGAATGTCTTCAGATCATAATAGATAACTGCATTTTTAAATTTTAGATGCTTAAAAACCTTGGACTTCGCTTAAGAATTATGGATTTTGCTTTGAAAATATTATAAAGGCAATTATTATAATGGTTATAAATTCTCAATATCTAAAAATATAAATATATTCTTTGCCAGATTTTAATGAATATTTTACTCATAATAATTGGTTATTTTGTTATAATGAAACTATATATATATACACACACATATATATATATACATATATATATACATATATTAAACTTTCCTTAACTAAAATCTAAGCGTGAGAACTGTTTTTCTTAAAAACGCTCCACAAAATACATAATTTTCACATTAGTTTTGAGAATAGAAAAGATTGATTATAAGCAAGTCAGTTTCTGCTGCTATGTTTTTGGCAGGTTCCTGTCCCATATGGGCTTCTGAACCCAGAGCAGTGCACCCTGCTGTCCCACCCCACGTCCCAGGGAAATGGAGACGGACCTCCAGTGGTTTCCGTTTAGAGGCCAGAGTTCAAATGCTTCTGAAGCCAAGTTGGTGCAGCTTCCTTCCCTTCAGCTTCCCACAGGCTTCCCCTGTGCTGGGTCCAGCTCAAGGTGATCACAGGGATCCAGGCTATCTGGGAAACTGGCTCAGCCCGATGGATTGGCCTTGATTTATTGTTTTAATGTTTTATTTTTCATTTTATTCAATTGTCTGTAAGCCGCCTAGAGCAGGGGTCTTCAAACTTGGCCCTTTTATGACTTGTGGACTTCAACTCCCAGAATTCTTCAGCCAGCGTGCACGCTGGCTGAGGAATTCTGGGAGTTGAAGTCCACAAGTCATAAAAGGGCCAAGTTTGAAGACCCCTGGCCTAGAGTCACCTTTGGCGCCATGGGCGGCATACAAATTTGATAGATAAATAAAACTATAAACAGCCCTTATCAGTTCTTCAGAAAAAGAACTACTAAACTGTGTGAATTGCAGAGTGTATTGCTATTACATTACAGAGAAAAGATTAAGAATTGGGTTTTCAGACAGAACTCTGGAAATAAAAATGAAACTTGCCAGCAGTACCTAGTAAAGTTTATCCTGGTGTAAAAGAGGTTGCTTTGGGTAGTTTCACGATAGACATGTGTTTCTAATTTGCCATCACTAGCTTGGTGTTGTTTTCTTCATCCCTTGTGAATTTTATTCCTTGGAAGATGATGTTGGTAGTTTCCTGTGTTTTCTGTAGTTGGTCCTTTTTCAATATGACAAAGGTGTCATCTGCATGCTGAATCCATACTTTGGGTTGTATGTGTGGGAGTACTATAGAGTATGGGTTCTACAGTGAGGGAAAAAATTATTTGATCCCCTGCTGATTTTGTACGTTTTCCCACTGACAAAAAAATGATCAGTCTATAATTATAATGGTAGGTTTATTTTAAAAGTGAGAGACAGAATAAGAACAAAACAATCCAGAAAAACGCATTTCAATAAAGTTATAAATTGATTTGCATTTTAATAAGTGAAATAAGTATTTGACTAGAGTTAGTCGAAGCCAGACTGCCATCAACCGAAGGAACAAGCCTTTGAAACAAGCCACAGTAAGCTGCCTGGCCAATCCAGCTGAGCTGAGCGCCTGGGTCAAGGCTGCCTGCAGCGGGGGCCGAGGGGGCCAAACTGCTGGGGACAATCACCGGGTGATGTATGTATCGGTCCAAGGCCTATAGCTGCCCATCTCACATAGCAAGGGATTCTTGAGTGGCGTACAACAACCTTAAAACAATAAATGCATTAAAAGCTTAAAAACAAAGCTAAGGCAAGTAGTGGGTGAAGAGATGTTGATAATAACGGAGCCACCTCACTAACTCACCAGTCCCCCCCCCCCCCCGAGGTGCCCAGGCTTGATGGCACAGCCAGATCTTGAGGGGCCTTCGGAAGGTCAGATGGGACGGAGCCAACTTCGGCTCAGCTGGCATGAGGGTATTCCACAAGGGAGGCACCCCAGCAGACCCCCACACCCCCTATGGCAAGCCAAAGGTTACACGGAACCCACAGACCCTAGCCCTCTGCTGGCTCTGGTGGGATGGACAGATGTGCAGGGAGCGGCGCTGCCTCAGATAACCGATTCCCTGCCATGTAAGGCTGTGAAGATTAACATCAGCACCGAGAACTGGATCCGGAAATAAACTGGGAACCAGTGCAGCTCACAAAGCAGAGGTTCTGTTTCTCTACCGGAAACACACACAACTGCTTGTGTCACTGCATTTTGTACCAGCTGAAATTTCTGAACAGTCTTCAAGGGCAGCCCCATGCAGAGTGCATTACAGTAGGCCAGCCAGGAGGTGACCAGGGCATGAGTGGCTGTGAGAAGGGTCTCTCAATCTAGGAACAGGGCACAACGGGCACACAATAGAGAATTGTGCATTTCTCATTTCAGTGAATAATGTTTTTCGTTTGTTCTGGTGTGTTTCATATTGTACAGGTAGTTCTCGACTTACAAGTGCAGTTAGACCCAAAATTTCTGTTGCTAAGTGAGACATTTGTTAAGTGAATTTTACAACCTTTTTTGCCACAGTTGTTAAGTGAATCACTGCGGTTGTTAAGTTAGTAACATGGTTGTTAAGTGAATCTGGCTTCCCCATTGACTCTTCTTGTCAGAAAGTCACACAAGGGATCACGTGACCCCCCCGGGACGCTTGGCAAGCAGCATGAAAACAAGTCGCTTGGCCATGAATTTTGTTCACGTGACCGTGGGTATAATGCAACGGTCATAAGTGTGAAAAACAGTCATAAGTTACTTTTTTTCAGTGCTATTGTAACTTTGAATGGTCACTAAATGAACGGTTGTAAGTGAAGGACTGCCTGTATCTTGGGTTGTTCCTTTGTTCCTGTTATAGTTCCTTCTTCATTTTGGGTGGGTGGGGGGGAGTTGATTTGTTGGTTTTTAATGTTAACCACCCCAAGTGGTGAGAACATCGTGGGTGGCCAAATGGTTTATTTCATAAAAATAGATAGATGCCCCTGAAGTCAGCTGCTGTCTAATCGGGACTCAGGCTGGCTCTGCTGCTGCCAGGAGGGCCCGGCCTGACCTCAGCTCGACTTCTGTCCATTCCCCCCCCCCTCCGTTTCCACGCTCCCTTCCCTGCGAGAATGAGGTGGGCTTTTGTGCCCTGTTCCCTGGCTGGCTGCTCTGGTCCTCCTTGCTGAGAGAGCCGCTATTCCTTCCAACCATGAGGTGGTAGTGCTGGGCAGGCCATACCCCTCCTTTTCCAGGCAGTGCCTACCTCGGGGGCTGGAGGACACATTTATGAACCTTGGCAGTTATTAACTTCTCCAGGCGCAGCGCCTCATTCCCCACCCCGAGGGCCCAGCCTGTGTCCTAAGAGGGAGGGGCCAGGAGGGGGCCAGAGTCCTCCCTGGGCTGGCAGGGCCAGAGAGAGAGGAGACGCAGGGCTTCTGCCATGATGCCCCCGGTGGGCTTTCTTGCCCTTCTGCTTTGCTTTCCCACAGGTAGGAGGACGCTTTTCTTGGTCATGGTGGATTCAGGAGATGCTTCTGGTGCAACCTCTAGAGAAATCCCAGCCGTCTAACTTTCCTCATGCGCAGAGATGTTCCCCTTCCAGCTTGCAACAGCACCAGTTACTCTTGTATTTATCGGTGGGATTTTTGTGGGCTAATGCATTATTACTGATTGCTAACCCTTGTTATAATTTGAAGAAGGGGGGGGGAAATATTTGTGAAAGTATATTCCAGTAGGTTCAGGACTTTTCTAGACCTACAAACTTTCTTTCCTTTGCTTTCTGGACAATAGAGAGATGCAAACCAAGACAAAATTGCGGGCTTGTTTAATAAGAACTGCTTTGCTGCCTCCTGTCGCCCTCCGGATCATTGCAAGCGCTCATGGGAAACCGTCTTCTCCCACCACCAGGGCTGCTCCGAATGTGAACTGGGCTTGTTCCTTACAGTGTGGCTGAAACCTTATAAAGCTAGGAAGAAGAGGAGGAGGAGGAGGAGGCGGCAGCCTGTCCAAAGAGGAAAAACTGCCCCTGCTTTGGCAAAGACGTGGCTTGCAATCTGCGCCTTTTCTTGGGCACAATGACCAGGACGGCAGAACTGCAGAGAAGGGGCCTCTGGTGGAAAGAGGAGAGCAGGGTCTCCCCTCTGGCAGCCACAGCCGATGGGCACCGGAACCTGGCTTGGGTGGGAAAATAGGCCAACCCCGAGCAAGGCTTGGGCAGGTTTTGACTTCTTTCTCTGGTCGCCATGTGTAGCCAAGGGGGTATCTTGGTGGTTACTGAGACGGTTAACACACCAAGCATTGCTCTCCCTTTATGCCTCTGCTCAGGCGGGTCTTCCAGCGATTCTGTTAGCCAGAAAAGCTTTAATCCAACCCAGGTAACTAAACAAAAAACCACCTTGCCTGTCCAAGAATCCAGTGAGGTGAGTCTAGTCTGAACTAACCATTAGGAGGCTCACGACAGTGTTTCTGCTATCTTGCTGGTCTGAGTTTCGGCCACCCAGAGGCAGTTTGGATCTGGGCAGTGCCCAAATCCAGTCAAAATCAAATCAATAAATAGAAGAAGTCAGCTAATGGGAAAGACTAGTGCGCAATCCAGAGGGATGCTTATGATGCCTTTCAGTAGGTATTTTCGGCATAGATCTATTTACTGTAGTGACTTTAGTTATATTTGGAAAAGTTATTTTTCAATTTATTTATCCAATGTATATGGCCTCAACAAGTGACTCAGAGCAGCAAACAAAGTTACAGTTAGGGTTATAAAAGCAATTATACAGTCTGCAAAAGTTAAACTACACAGTGGTCGAGCAGCTTCCACCCAAATTGCTAGCATAACTTAAGAAGTGGGTCCCTGTGTAACCCTGGGGTCCCAAGCCCAGGCCAGAACCAGCTCTTCAGGGCCTTACGGAAGACCAGCAGGGTCAGGCCACCCTGATATCCAGAAGCAGAATCTTCCAGAAGCTCCTCAAGGCCCTGCCAACTGCCCTTTTGCATGCCCTTCCTTCCTGACTGGATCAGATGGGTAGAAACAACTGGAGAAAGCTGGTCCCTGAAATTTGCAAACACAGTTTATGGGAGCACTTGATTCTGGGCTGCCTGCTATTCCAGCCAGGAATTCTGAACTGCTCTTTGCGTGGGGTGTGTATTTGGGCGTGTGTTCTTTTCAGCTGCCGCACTGAGCCTGCTGCGCTGGTGCGCAGTCTCTGACCAAGAGTTGGCCAAGTGTAGCGACATGAGCAAGGCCTTCTCCAGAGCAAACATCTCCCCTGAACTGGCCTGCGTCAACGGTGGCTCAGTGATCGACTGCGTCTCTAGGATTAATGTAAGTGTGAAATATTTGCTTCCGGATCTGTCAGAGGAAGGGAGGGCAGCGTGAACGGTGTATTGCAGGGGCCCCCAACCTGTGGGCTGTGGCCCACTACCGGGCTGTGGCCTAATTGCCACTGGGCTGAGCGAGTGGCTGGCTGGTGATTGCGCATCTAGGACCCGACTCGCGCGAGCAGCGCTGTGAGTGTCGGTGGCCTTTGTGGCCCACTCGCGTGAACATCGTTGCAGGCACTTGCAGTCCCAATCGTGTGAGCCTCATCACCGGAGTCCTCTGTCCCACTTCCACGAGCCTCATTGGGGGCGCTTGTGGCTCCACTCATGCGTCGCTGTGAACGTTGCGGGCACTAATGCACGCACGTGCACGCTCACACATGTGCCTGCCCCTCCCACAAAATAATTCCCTCTTTCCCCCCCTCCCCAGGCCGCCAACCTGGAAAGGTTGGTATATTGGACCTTCACGTTAAGCAGGGCAAAGCTTTTGGGAAATGGTCTGGCCACACCACCCTTGGCTGCTGCTTCACTCTGCCCGTCTCCTAAGATGGCTTCTTGTGGCAGCCGCCAGGCGGCCTCCGTCCTTACCAGGAAGTTCTCTTTTTGCATGCAGCGGAATTTGGCCGATGCAGCCACTGTGGACGGGGGCATCCTTTACCAGGCTGGGAAGGAGCACGGTCTGAAACCAGTCGTGGCTGAGGCCTATGGCCAAGGTAAATGGGTGAGAGGGGCAGCAGGGCAAGACTAAATAGCCGTCATAAAGCTTCTCCTTTGGACCAAAGAAGAGGCCACAAGACCAGTGACCACCTCTTTGTCTTCTGCCTCTCATGGATTTTGTAGAATTACTGATACTATTTTGCACTTGAGGAACCGGAAGGCACTGTTCCAGATCGGCCCAGCGGAGGAAAGCTAGCGCACTGCATGTGTTGAGGGCAAAAGGCTCAGCCAGAATGCAGTGTGCAAAGCACTGATAAATCTGCATCTGTTTTCATTGTCTGCAAAGTACTTAACAAACGCCTTATTGGCCTCTTGTTCTCCTTTGACACTCTTCGGACTGAAATGAAATTTGACGCAGCTCTTTGGATTTTAGAGCAGTTGGGTTCAATGGGGCATCAGCTGCTCCTCTACAAATAATAATAATAATAATAATAATGTTGTTGTTGTTGTTGTTGTTGTTATTATTATTATTATTATTAACAACAACAACAACAATAATTTCTCCTCCTCCTCCTCCTTAAAAAAATAAAATAAAATATTTCATTCTGCTGTATGTGATAGAAGTGTATTATTGCCCAGACCAAGGAGGGCCGAGGGGCTTGTCTCCCTGCTATGGGCAGAATGCTATCACTGCATTTGGGGGGGTTTGCCTTCACCTGGCACTCCTCCCCGTTCACTTCACTCCTTGTGAACGCAGCAGAGAGAAGCTGGACTAAGTGGCCTTCCCATTGCCTCTCTAGACCTTGGCACCTCCTACTACGCAGTGGCAGTGGTGAAGGCCAGCTCCAGCCTGACCATCGACCATATGAGAGGGGCCAAGACCTGTCATACAGGGATCAACCGAACAGCTGGCTGGAACATCCCGGTGGGCTTCCTCCTTGATAGCGGCCGAATGCCCATGATGGGTTGCAATGTCACCCAAGGTAAGTCCTGCCCGGGTCGTGGGAGGCCTGCTGGGCCCACAAAAGGGCTTTATCCCCCGTGGTCCTTTTCCTTGGGGCAAGCAGGGAGGCAGGATGGAGGAGGATGTTGCAGTGGAAGATGCAGCCCCTCTTCTCTTTCTCCCCTTCCTCCTCCTCCCCTCCTCCTCCTCCTCCTCCTCCTCTTCCTCTTTCAGCCGTCAGTGACTATTTCAATGCCAGCTGTGTCCCTGGGGCAACTGCTGTTGGGGACCCCGCCTCCCTCTGCGAACTCTGCATAGGAGACTCTGCTGGGCAGAGCAAGTGTGAGATGAGCCCCAAAGAGGGATATTATGACTACTTGGGTGCCTTCAGGTATCTGGGGGGGGGGGAATGCTCTTTTCCTTGGAAAAGCCACAGTGGGAGGGGGAGGGGGATGCCCTACTGCTGCAGAGCCCTGCCGCAGGCCAAGATGTCTCTTGGGGGTCCTCTGAGTGGGAGGTGCCGGGGATCTGTGGCTGGTGCTCCCCACAGGTCTGACTGCTGGTGCTCCCCACAGGTGCCTGGCGGATGGGCCAGGAGAGGTGGCCTTTGTCAAGCATACCACGGTGACCGAAGCCATGGACGGTGAGCCATTCCACAGGGGGAGGAATTCCCTGATCTGAGTTGGGCTGCCCTCTCGTCCTGCTTCACCCCTGCCCCGCTTTTGGCCCAGAAAAGACCAAATTGAGTGGGTCTGTTTTTCTTTGTTATCTCTTAGCATTTTGCCTTCTTCACCGAACTCGTAGTGTACTGATTCTTCTTCTTTTGAGCATATTTCTATAATACCCATTCCTTCTGCTGTGGTGGTTGTTTTAAGCGTCTTTCCCCTCTTGCAGCTTAGTCCGAGTGTTCGTGTGCCTGACATCACCACCAGCCTAGTACGGGCCGGGTTCTTCCTCCGCTGCTTCTCCTTCTTTCCACTCCCCATATCCGTCTTCACTTTGCTTTCCCATCTCCTATGCAAAAGGCTCCTTGTCCAGCGTCTTCTCCTACCTTTCCCTCTCCCTTACTCAGATTGCGTTCTAATTGTGCTTTTAGTATCTCCTTCTTTAGGAAGTCCTGCTCATCAGCTTCACGTGCTGTGAAATGTTATGTACCAGCATCCCACATTTATAAAATTCTGCTTTTCTAATGTCAAAGGTTTGCTTTTGGCCAAATTTTCTTTTTTAGGTTGCCCTAAATTAAAATATCCAACATTCCACAATCCTGTCAATTCTCAGTCAAGCCTTCCCTGCCCAGAAAAGGCTCTCTCCAATCCTCTCGGCCTCACTCAGAGGGGAAAGTTCTCAGGAATTTGCAGGAGGCAAGAGGAATTTGGGCAGAGCGTGACTCCCATCCTCCTCCCCAGCTCAGAGGGTCCAAAGTGTGGCTGGCTGGCTGGCTGGCTGGGTGGGTGGGTGGGAAGCGAGAGGGGTCCAGCCAGGGCAGGCCTGGGTCACACTCTTATTCTCCCAGTTGGCAGCGGGGAGGGGCGCAAGGGCAATCTGCTTTCCCGGAAATTTACCCCTAACTGCAGGTTGGGTTAGGGGGGCGCATGTTTGAACGTCAATTATCAGACCAGACACAGCGTCCTCTGGATAATTCTTGGGTAGGTGATATAGCATGTAACAGGAAGTGAACCCAGGAATTATGGCTTGTAAACCTGGGTTTAGCAGTGTGAAACCAGATTGAAATGTAAAAGTTCAGCTATTTTGTCAATCATAAGATGCTTCCTAAAATTATAAATTAAAAAAGGAACAGCCATTTTTAAATGGCATATATTTACTTTTCTTACTGTTTCACCATTTTAAAATAAAACTTATTTATGTTCTGGGCCCTCTTGGAATGACCCATCTCTGCCCAGATGCTTCAGTGTCAGCAGCCCCTCCCAAATGCCCAGCCTAGAGCTCGGCTCTGGGGTCCGCCTGGGGTGGGGGAGGAGAGGCCAATGCTCTCCTTTCAGGCCAATGCTCTCCTTTCAGGCCAAGCTCAGCCTTCCTGGGCCTTGGAGGACTTCCAACTGCTCTGCCAGGACGGGAGCCGGGCGGCAGTCAGCGAGTGGCGGACCTGTCACCTGGCACGGGTCCCTGCTCATGCCGTGATCACCCGGCAGGACCTGGAAGGCAGCCTCATCTTTCAAGTGCTGGATCAAGGACAGGTGAGCTTCCCAGGCTCCGTAGAGGATGGTCTTGTCTTTGCGTGTTGCTGCTTGCGAGCCCACTAGAGTTGAGCGACTGAAGCAACAGGCCTGTGCGTTTCATGATGCTGTCTTACTGGGCTCCCGTCTCCTCGAAGCAAATTCAGCAGGTGGTGGTCTCGGTACCAAAGCAGTTCCTCTGCCACAGCTGTGCCTTTCACAGCTGCAGGGCTGCCCGACATCCACGGGCCGAGCAGGGGCCTCGTGCCAGGGCAGTTGCAGCTCAGGGCTGGCAGAGGGGAGACGCTACCGAGTAGGCCGGACCCATTAATGGCACCACACAGGGCCGTGATGAGGGAGGCCCCCAGCTGGGTTTCTAAAGAAAAGAGGCCTCCTTTGCCTTTTCCAGTCTAGTCGGCATATACTGTAAAGTTCTTGTGTGCTCTTGGCAGGAAACTCCCTTCGGAGGGTTTGCTCTCTCCTTGCCAGTGCCCCACGTGGGCGGCTCAGGGCTCCTGCCGGAGCACCAGAGGGAGGCCGTGGCCACCAAAGCTTTTGGCCGGCTGTGCTCTTCCTCCTGCCCTGGCTGTCTCCGAGGGCTCCAGGTAGACTCTCCCTGGAGGTGGCCCTGAAACCCCTGCTGGCCGCGGCACAGGAGACAACCGAAGATCCTGGTGACCGTAAAGCCCTCTAACCAGGCTCGGCTCCTGGTTCCCTTTTGCTCTGCCCACCATGCTCCAGCCAGGAGTGGAGGGGATGCAGGTTCCCACCCCAGGAGACGCAGAGCATGGCCTCCCCATGGAATAGCTTGCTCTCCACATGTTATGAATGATTTAGGAAGGTGGTGAACATTGGTGCTCAAGTGGACAGGCAGAGATTTATGGGTATCCTGATTTATAGTTGTTTAATGGGTTGTTGTTCTTATGTATAATGTTAAGCGATGAAATTTTATTTTCAAATGCTTGGAAATAAATAACAACATGTCATGAAACCTTGTGCTGCCAGAAACTCCACAATGTGATCGGGTGGGAGGCAGTAAGTGGTCCATCCTTTAAGTTAAGTAGGTCCCTCTGTGAGGGAGATGGGCAGTTTCTAAATGTGATAAATAAATAAAATAAAAATAGGCATTTCTAGGCTGGATTCTTATCCCACCTTTCCCCCAAGAGATCAAGCTGACTTCCGTGGGGATTTTCCTCCGTTACATCCCCACACGGATCAGTGTGTCCGGTCCAAAGTTACCCAGGAAGTTTCAGGCTGAGTCTGGCTTGGACCCGGATCGCGATGGTCCCAGTCCAGCAGCTGCATCCCTGCAGCCTCCTGGCTTCCCCTCCGGTGCTTTGGCTTACTCAGTCGCCCTAGGGAGAGGGCTGCATGCTCTCGGCTTTGGCTCTTCAGCTGAGCTCTGAGGAAGGAAAGCCCTGCCACTCGGCTCTCGGCGGAGGAGCGAGAGAGGGCAGCTGCTAGAGCTGGCCTGGGCAGGTAAAGCTTTAGGGTTTCAGGTCAGGCCCTTTTCAACTTACCAGAGAACGGCAGATCTGAAGCCCCATTGTGGGTTTGTCTTCAGGAATTCAGAGGTTTTCCCAAGGCAGATGTGTTTTTTTCTCTCCATGCTACAGCGAAGTTTGAGTGGTGGAAACTCCAGCTTCCAGATGTTTGACTCTACAGCCTATGGAGGGAAAAATCTTCTCTTTAAAGACTCTACCGTAGAGCTGGTTCCCATTATGGAACAGACCTATCAGGCTTGGTTGGGAGATGAATACCTGCGTGCTATGAGAGGCTTGGATTGTGATCCTAAACGTACGTCTTGCAAGTTGCCTTTATAAAAAAAAAAAAAAGTCTTCTTGGTTCCGGTGTTCTGAGGAGAGAGTTCTGGTGGAAGAGGAAGAGGCAATGTGGGTTGGCAATGTGGGCAACATGTGGGGCAACAGAAAATATGACTACCGTCCAGACTACTTGGGCGGGGGGTTGGACTAGATGACCTACAAGGTCCCTACCAACTCTGTTATTCTGATTCAAAGTTGCAAGAGACCGTGGAGGTCTTCTAGTCCAACCTTTCTCAAGCAGGAAACCCTATGCCATTTCAGATAAATGGCTGTCCATCCTCTTCTTGAAAATCTCCAGTGGAGCATCCACACCTTCTGGAGGGAAAGCCATAAAGGTCCCGAAAGGGAGATTTGTCTCTTATTCAGTAAGAGAGTATTCTAAGATCTTTTCCAGGGACTTTCCCATAAGGGTCTCCTAGTTCTCTTTTCTGGATGCCCCGAGGCTGTTTTTACATCATCAGGATATTTGGGGATTTCGGATTTTGGACCTTACTAATTATCTCACTGTTTGCCAGGCAGAGAAGCAATGACTTGGTTTTCTTGGTTACCACAGTATCCTGGTAACTTATAGGGCCTTAAACTGTTTAAATGTTTTTAACATTTGTATTGTTTGTACAGCTGTTGGGTTTCTTTGTTTTTTGGTCCTGCTTATGAGTTAATTGGAAGCTCTCCTGAGTCACAAATGTGAGATGGATAGCTAGATAAATTGAATAAATAAATAAATAAAATGCTAGACCAGCCTTGTCCAGGGATAGAACTCAGAGTTTGTCTCCATTGGCTTGGAAAACCGACGGGAGCCGTTGTTTCTGCATTGAAAGAAGCCCTTGTGGGGCTCCGGTGAGGCTCTTCCTCTTCCGATGCAGGGCTGCCAGGATTCCTGCGCTGGTGCGTCTTCTCAACGGAGGAAATCTGGAAATGCAGCAAGATGGCCGCCGCCTTTAAGAGCCGGAATCTGAAGCCAGAAATCCAGTGTGTTTCAGTCCAGAGTCCAGAGCAGTGCATGGAACGCATTCAGGTGAGAGTTATTTATTTTATTTATCTTTCAAATTTATTGGCCACCCATCTTACTACAGGGGTAACTCTGGGTGGCTTACAATATTAAAAATAAAACTATATAAATAGAATGCTACAAAACTGTAGAAATCCAAAATACGATAGCTAAAAGATGGGGAGGGAGGGAGTAGGATGAATCGGGGGGGGGGGGGGGTTGGACCTTATATTATAAGCCAGCTTCAACGGGAAGCCCCCCTCCCCCTCCATTGCAGCCCCAAGCCAACTGGCAGAGCAGGAGGTCTTTGGGCTCTGGCGGAAGGTCAGGGGGGTTGGGGGCCAGCCTCACTCCGGGGGGGGGGGGCAAGATGTTCCAGAGGGCAGGTGCAACGGAAACTGAGTGGAAGGTTGTGCAAGGACACCTGCCCTCTCTCTCTCTCTCTCTCTGTCTCTCTCTGTCTCTCTGTCTCTGTCTCTCTCTCTCTCTCTGTGGGCAAGCAGGCTCCAAGGAGCCTCGGCTCACACATCGTGTTGTAAGCCTTGGGGAATGTGCCTCCTCAGAGCAAGGATGGGGCACTCAGCCCTCCAAAAAGAAATGGGAGCCACTTCCGTGAGAGCAAGTCGTGGTGAATTGTCGTAGACCCCTCCTGCCTGCCCACTGGGAGGCTCGGGCTGGTCTCTTAGCACTGCGGTGGCACACGGGACTGACCCTGGGAGGAAGCCCTGCAGACTGGAGAACCGTCAGGACTCAGAGTTTGTGCTACTTGTCTAGACTACCTGGCGGGGCTAACAGCCAGGACAACTTTGTTCTGGCCCTCACTGGCTGGCCGGCCACAGTGGCCGGATTGAATGGGCTGCCTGTGGGGGGGGGAAGGGGCCCTCAGGAGGCAGCCAGGCCTCGAAGGGGAGCATTCCGATCTCTCTGAACTTCCTTTCAGAAAAGAGACATTGATGCTGTGGTTCTGGCTGGAAAGGATGTTTACGTAGCCGGGAAGACCTACGGCCTGGTGCCAGCTGCTGCAGAGCACTACGCAGGTAAGAACACACAGGGGCTTTGTGTGCCAGCCATTCGGCAGCTGTTTGTGGACTCCGCCCCCGCCAGGAAGTGGACATATTGCAGAAAGTCTTGGACAGAAGCGATCCTCTTGGGACCTTTCGGGCGCCCCACAGCGAAGGCCCCACTGAGCAGATGCCGCCAGCATTTTGCTTCGCTCCCACCGTCTTTCTTAGATGCCCCACCGAGCTCTCTGGCTGAGGTCGGCTCCATTAATCCTGTGTCCCTGCTCGCTCTCCCCTTCGGGCTCCCGCTTGTGCTGCCCCTTTGATCTCACGAAAGAAAAATGGAAGAAGGAAGACGGCTTCTGGGCATGCGATTACGCCAGTTCTGTTGCAAGCTTCTTCTCCTGTCTCTTTTTTTCTCTGCAACCAGTAGCCTGCATTAACAAATCTCAGGGAGGGTGCAGTTAACAGAAATTATTGGAATAAAGCAAATAATTCAGGTTTAATATTGAAGCATCATTTTGAATTGAGGGTAATTTTCCTTTCCAGATGGTAGATGGTAGCAGATGAACAGTCCGATTTTCACTTGGTGTCCAAAGAGAGAAGCCATCCATAGCTGGCTCTCCATCGCTGCTAGAGGAGATCCCAAAGGCGCTTTGGGGATAACTGTGGCCTGGATGACTGAGAATCTCCATAGACGTTTGCTAGAGGAGATGCAGAAAGAACGCGTTGCCTCAAGCAGGGATGCTCTCAGCCAGTTAGATACTTGAGCACATTAGCGCTGTGAATGTCTGTGGAGACTCTGAGTCATCCAGGTGACTCATCCCAAAGGTGCTTTTTTTCAGGAGGCAACTGGTCTTTCTTGTTTTTCTCTGAAGACGTTTCACTTCTCGTCCAAGAAGCTTCTTCAGCTCTGACCGGATGGTGGGGAATGGCAGGATTTATACTCCTTGCAGACAGCTGGTCATTTGCATTCTTTTAGCGAGTAGTGCTGTGAATCTACACCTGAGGTGCATTCTTATAGAAGACTTAACTACCCCCTTTCATTTGGTTGGCCTTTGAAGGCTCAGGGGTTAGTGATAGTGACATACGGATGTTATCTGAGTAGGTAAGGCTGGTTTGGAGGACTGTAAGCTTAAGACACACTTTCACCTTAAAACTCCCACCACAAAAAAGTTCCAGCCATTTCAGGGGCACCTGTGGTTACTGTACTGCTTGTTTAAAACCCATAAAATGCGTTCTAACTTATGTTCCTCAAAGCAGCTCTTACTTGCTGCATATTCCAAGTTAGTCCTGAAACAGGGAAAAACCAGCGCATTGATCGGTGTGCATCGGTTGCTCCATTCTGGAATGTTGTGGGATGTGCCAGCTGGTCGGCCTAAAACATTGGTTCACTGGAGCTACGTAAGCCTTTCCTAAGAAAGTTGAACTTGAAAAACTCCAAAAGAATGTATCTGCTGATCCAGGAGAAGCCCAGTCCCAGACAGGACAAAAAATGAACCCAGTTCCAACAGGCAGCACAACCCTCGTCTTGATGGGGTGTCAGCTTAACTTAACAACCTTCGGCTAGAATCGCAGAACGACAGAGTTGGAAGGGACCTTGACCGGGTTCTAGTGCCCAGGGCAGGAAACCTCCTCAGACCATCCCAGACAAATTCAACTTTGGCTTGAAAACCTCTAGTATTGGCACCCCCCGTGGCTTCAGGAGATAGGCTGTTCTACTGCTTAATACCACTCTTCTTTATTTTGTGTTTCGCTCTCTCTCTCTGAAAACCCCTGCTGGTTTCTTCTCAAGAGCTGCGGAGGATAAATCCTCACTCTTTCCCCTGTGATAGCTGTCACGTCTTAGGCTGAACATAGTCTAGTTTACGGTACTTCCAGACCCCACCATATTTGACCAAGATGACCAAGGAATGGTACAGCTCATCCCTCATCATCACATTTTCCCCAAGCAAGGGGGGGTGGTGGTAATCCTGTATTCTTTTACTGAGCTTGGCGCCTTCTGCTATGTGCAAAAGATACCCAGTGAGTGGCCCTAAGGCACCCCTCTGAAGCCTTCGTTGAGGCACCCTTGGAGGCAGGGTCGTAGAACGGGACACCTCGAGGCTTGCTTTACTCTCTCATCCTCCTCCTCCCTGTATGCAGAGGGAGATACCGTGAGCACCTACTATGCGGTGGCAGTGGTGAAGCGAGCAATGTCTGACGTCTTCACCATCCATGAGCTACAGCAGAAAAGGTCCTGCCACACCGGCTATGGGCGGATGGCCGGCTGGAACATACCCATCGGCCTGCTGTTGCGAAAGGGGTTCATTCAGCTCCAGGAATGCGACCTTCTCAAAGGTAAAGGGGGAGGGGTGACTGAAGACTGATAGGGCCCAAGCAAAAGCTCACAAGAACTGAGACAATCCTGGCAAAATGAAGCCTTTCAGATCGGGAACCACTGAATAAGGAACAATCCAGACTTAGGCAACAAACTTTGTGAACTAACAGCTGTTACGCCCAGGGATAAATTGGGTCTTGATGCAATTACAGAGAGATGGTTCAGGAATTCCAACGTTCAGGGATATGGGTACACCAGGCTGCATACTGTACAGAAAAGACAGAATAGAAAAGGGTGTGTGTGTGTGTGGAGTTGCCATTTATGTGAAGAAGGGCATGAAAAGCCACAATAAGTCAGAAAACTCATGGTCTATTTGTGAAGCAATCTCGGTGGCAACTATTCTCTACGTGAGACACCTTAGCAAAAGGAAAAGAGAGAAACACTTTCTGGTTCACAGCAGAGGCACGCAGGATAGTAAAGGAGAAAAAAATCAGCATATAGACGATAGAAGGATAGCGGAAAGGTAGTTGCTAGAGAAGGAAGGAAGACAAAGAAGTTATTAGTGCTGCTAAAGTGCAGAAAGAGGACGAACTGGCTAAATCTATTAAAAAGGGGGATTTTTAAAAGGTACATTAGCGACAAAAGGAGAAAAAAACAGCAATCACCAATGTCAAAAATGAAAACAATTCTTATGTTAAGGGAGACCTGGCTTTAAAAAACCCTCTCAGGAGCAGATGCCAGTAACAAACACAGACTGGGGGATCATAGCAGTCCTAGCAGTGCAGGTTCTTCCGCAGGGTTTTTAGAGGCGGAGGGGGCAGGTGAGCTAACCTACTTAAAGCTTGATCAACCCGTGGGGTCTGGAGGGTATCCGTCCCAGAGTTCCGAGGGAACTTCTAGGTGTGCTCGTTGGACCCTTAATTGACCTGTTCAACCATCTCTTCTAACCAGTGAAGCTCCCCAGGATTGCCGAACAGCTAATATTGTGTTGAAGAAGGGGGTTAGGGAAGAAGCCCCAAATTTCTATTGCTAAGCGAGACAGTTGTTAAGTGGGTTTTGCCCCGTTTTATCACCTTGCTTGCCACAGTTGTTAAGTGAATCACTGCAGCTGTTAAGTTAGTAACATGGTTGTTTAGTGAATCAGGCTTCCCCATTGACTTTTGTTTGTCAGAAATTCACAAAAGGGGATCACGTGACCCTGGGACGCTGCGACCGTCATAAATACGAGTCAGTTGCCAAGCGTCCGAATTTTAAACATGTGACCATGGGGATGCTCCATCAGTCGTAAAATGGTGATAAGGGATGAGGTATTATCAGTATGCTGGTGACACTCAGCTCTCCATCTCCATCCCCGGTGACCCAAGTGATGGTGTGACCCACTCTTCCTCGGCACCTGGAGGCTGTCAGGGTCCGGATGGGGGGACTGCTGGCTTGGGCTGAACCCAGGCAAGACGGAGTGGCTGTGGGCGCAAGGGACCTCTCGATCTGGTTGTTTATCATCATTAATTCTGGATGGGGTTGCACTACCCCAGACAGATCTGGTGTGCAAACTGGACTCATGACTCCTGCTCAACGTGTAGTTGTGGCTAGGAAGGTCTTTGTACAACTTTGTACAACAGCATTGTGCACCAGCTGTGCCCTTACCTGGATCCTGAGGCCCTGTACATGGTCACTCACGCCCTATTCATCTCTCGCCTGGATTCTGCAACGTGCTCTACGTGGGGCTACTCTTGAAGAGCATTCAGAAGCTGCAGCTGATGCAGAATTGCAGGGGTGCACGCGCGCACAGTCCTGGGAGCGCCTAGGGCTGCACATAGAACATTGTTAGTGTGTGAGCTGCATCGGTTGCCAGTTTGCTTCCGGATCCAGTTCAAGGCGTTGGTTGTTACCTTCCAAGCCCTGCCTGGCATGGGTCCAGGGCATCTGAGGGGACTGGCCTGCCCGCTCGTGCCAGCGGAAGAGGCCTGCCGCTGATCCCAACTGCTCAGCTATTGAAGCAGGCAGGATCAAGGAGAAGAGCCTTTTCTGTGGAACGCTCTGCCACTGGAGGCGGGAACTGCCTCTCTCTCTGGGCCTTCCGGAAGGGTCTCAAAGCCTGGCACGGTCAGATGGGCCCTGGAGCCCCGAAGTGGGCCGGTCACCGCTGGGGGTGGCTGATGGGGTAAGAAGACCTCACCCCCATCCCATCCCATCCGTCTCTCTTGGCTCTTGTAGGCCTGGCTTTAATAATATTTGAATGTTTGTTTTAAACTTTTAATTATTTTTCACTTGTTGCTATGATTTGTAAGCTGTCCAGAGTCACCTGGTAGGGGAGATGGGTGACATAGGAATTTAATAAATAAATAAATAAATAAATAAAATTAAGTCACTTTTTAAAGCGCCGTTGTAACTTCAAACAGTCACTAAATGAATGGTTGTAAATTGAGGACTACCTGTACTGAAGTTAATGGAATCACTCCTGGAAAAAAAAAAGATTAATGAACATTTAAAAGCTAACAGCTTGGTAGACCCAAAGCAAGAAGCCTCAGGGCTTTACTGAGGGCAGATCGGGTCAAAGTAACCTGATTGATTTTTTTTTTAAACTAGGCCACAAATGTTTTGGGTGAAGCTGGTGCTATGGACGCAGCTCATGTGGACTTTAGCCAAGCATCAGACACCGTTCCAGGGCAGGAGCTCACGGGAGCGTGGTTCAGGCAAGGGCTTAACTGCCGGGCGGCTCAGTGGATAGGGAGCCGGCTCAGGGACAGAGATCCCAGTGTATGTGGTTGTTAAACGGGCCACTGCCTGAACAGGGACCCATCCTCAGCGGCCACCCCAAGGCTCAGCCCCCAGCCCTGGTCCATTCAGTGGGTTTGCGAGTGACAGAACAGAAGGATCCCTGGGTCAGATCCGTCTTTCTGCTGATGACCCAAAGGTGTATAATAGTCGATGTTCCTGGGGTATTCATAGCATATAAAACAATTTGGCATTTCTGGAAAATTGGTCAGAAATGTGGAAACTGCAGTTCAATGTTTCTAAGATCATGCAGTTGGGGGGGAAAAGAATCCCCCGGCAGAATATATAATAGGCAAACTGAACTGTAGCTGTGGTGATGTCATTTTCAAACGATCGGGTGGAATAGTTCCTGTATTCTGAACCGTTCAATTCCCTCTAGAGTGCTGGGGGCTCCGTGTTAGACAGAACCATAGAAGAAGAGGATTTAGGGGTGCTCACGAGCAGAGGACGGCGACCCGAGTGTGGCCAGGCAGCTGTGAAGGCAAACAAAATTCTGGGATGCATCCCGAGAGGGGATCCCGAGCGGGAAGAAGGAGGCCCCAATCCCTCCAGGGAGGAATTTAGTCAGGCCTCATTTGGAACACCGTGTCTCCAGTTCTGGGGACATCACTGAAGATCACTGATAAGGCAGAGTGAGTCCAGAGACGGGTAACAAAAATGGTGCACAGTCTGAAGGGCAAAACGTTATCAGGAGAGATGGGAGGAAATGAACATGTACAGCCTGGAGGACAGAAAGGAAAGGAGGGGGGGGGGATGATTGAAACATTTAAATATATTAAGGCTGTGAGTAAGATTCTAGAAGGCAGCATTTTCAATACTGAGCAAAAATCAAGAATATAGGGGTATAACCTCAGAGGGAAGTTCAAAAGTCATGTGAGAAGGGATGACTTCAGAAAAGGAGTTGTGGAAGCTGGGAACCAACGTCCAGCGGCGATTGTGGGTCGATCTTCAGTGGTTCTCCCCACAGCCGCCCTCACGGGCTCTCCCTGGCTCTGCTCTTCTGGTTTCAGCGGTGAGTGGCTTCTTCTCTGCCAGCTGCATTCCGACAGCCAAGAAGGAGGGCTACCCTGCCAACCTCTGTGAGCTCTGCATTGGGGACAGCCAGGGAAATTTCAGGTGCAACGCCAGCAGCCGGGAGACGTATTACGGCTACACAGGAGCCTTCAGGTAACCAGGCAGGCAGTTTCACTCCCAGTTTTAGGAAGGAGCAAGCTTCACACCGTAAGTCTGGACTAAGTCACTCGTGTCTGTCTGTCTGTCTGAGTGGTACTTCAGCATGGCCAGTACCAGAATGGAGAAGCGCTGAGTTTTATCTGCATTTGGGTGTCAAAAAATATGTAGATGTTGCCTATTAAAAAAATAGGGAGGAGACAAAACATTCTCAGCACCAGCTAGCTTTGTCTAGGGCTTACTTTTTCAGCTGTGGGAGCAGTGCCTCTTGTACTCTGGCTATCATCTCCCCCACCCCAGCCCCCAGCCCCCCACCCCAGCTATCACCAGGCACCATGGCTGGGAGAGAGGAGAGAGCCAGCTTCCCTCTTCCCTGGAATAAATGGAAGCATTATTTTGCAGAGAGGAGAGAAGCAGGGTGCAGGGGCTGCTCTTGGGGCTCCTGGTTGCTCTGCAAGGCACCTTTCTGTGGGAGGCCCAGCCTAGCAACACGCTTGCCTCCCCAGAATGGCTAACAGGATTAATGTCCTCTTTGCAGATGCTTAGCAGAGGGTCGTGGTGACGTGGCTTTTGTCAAGCACAGTTCAGTCTTCGAAAACACCGATGGTAGGTGGGCTCTTTTCTCACATGGCTGTGTTGATTGTCATGTCCGAAATGCTTCAGCCTCTCTTCCCTTCTTTCAGGGCACAATACTGATGCCTGGGCCTCAAGGCTTCGGTCTGGCGATTTCCAGCTCTTGTGCCCAAACGGTGCCTGGGCTGAAGTTCCCCAGTTTGCTCATTGTCATTGGGGCCAAGTGCCTCCTCGTGCCGTTATGGTCCACCCAGACACCAGTGCCCTGGTTGTGTATGGACTTCTGCGTAAGGCTCAGGTAAGCTTACTCCGAGAAGTGAGGGGAAGCTTGCTGCCTTTGAGCTGTTCCTCGTTTGCATGATGGGGCGATTAGCTTTTCTCCATTACTTTTTAAGAGGGTTCCAGTCTGGTTGGGTGAGTCTGCCATCACTAAAGCAGGCTGGGAATACAAAAAGGGACTTTACCACTAGATATTTATTATTATGAGGGACTTTACCACTAGCTTTTTATTGTTATTTTTAGTAATATTATTTAATATAATATTTAATATTTAATATAATTTATTGTAATAAAAAGCTAGTGATATTATCATTATTACCACTAGCTTTTTATTTATTATTATGCTGTAGTTTATAGAAATAGATGACATACTGTAGGAAATAAAAACTAATAGGCTGGATTTCTATAATATGCTAACAAAACAAGGAAACAAACATTGAAACAAACTAGCTGTGCTTCCTGTGCGAATGCAGCCAGCACTTTAGCAGACCCAGTTAAGCACGTTGAGTAAACCCAAAGAGGCAACTATATAATAGGCAAACTGAACTTTAGCTGTGGTGATGTCATTTTCAAACGATCAGGTGGAATAGTTCCTCTATTCTGAACCGTTCAATTCCCTCTAGAGTTTTGTCTAGACGTAATCCTGAGATGCAGAAAAAAAAATAGAATATTGTAAAAAAGAGTAAAAAGAATTCAACGGATTTGAATTAAGTCCTACAAGGAGAGATCCATGGAAGTGGATGTTTGAGCAGACTAAGAGAGGAGATCAGAACCTATTCTTTGCTATGTCATGTGGAACACCGGCGGTGTGTTGGGATTATGGGGCTGGAACATCCTGTCCAAGGGCACTCTGGGACTAGCGTGGCTCTCTTGCAGCTCAACCTGCTTCCCAAGATTGCCGTTGTAAGAATAAAGGAAGATCAACAACGTGTAAGTTGTCGCCTTGAGCCCCTGGAGAAAAGGCAAGATAGAAATGCACGTACAATAGTCTTAGAGTGCAGGATATGGAACAATGGACTTAAGCCACAGGTTACTTGTTAGGATGGAAAGTTAGATCAAAGTCTTAAAAGTGAGCAAAGGAAGAACACTTCCTTTCCTCCCCCATTATGTAAAACACGTTTCTTGAACCAAAGTCCATTACATAGGCAACAGATATACTTCTTGGACAAGGGCTGTAAAAAAAAAAAAAAAGGATTCTGTAACTCTTGATACACACAGCATTTATATGGGGAAGTGCAGGAACACGAAGGATGTAGTTCAGCTGTTCCAGAAAGCCAGCCACATCACTGAGAAGGCCAGGCTGCCAGTCCTGGGGCTGGAAGGTAACCCCTGCACAGTCTGGAAGGAACCGGTTAGTGGACAGACAGGCTGCCTCCTCCTTCCATCTACAGAGGCTTCTCTTTATCACGCCTGAGTAGCCATCTTGTTAATGGAGATTTCTTTCCCCACATGCCATTGCAGCAACAGAATCAGATGAGACAAAAACCATGGGGTATTTATTTGTACAGGCATAGCACGCAAGGTGGATACTGAATTTTCTGAGCCCGGTTTAGGGTTTGACATGCTTGGATGCTCGTGCTCCCCGATGGCTGAAGCTGCCTGGGATCCGGACCAGCCTGGCTGCTCCCTTTCCTCCGAAGGGAAGAGGGCCTCACAGGGTCCCCAGCAGCTCCTGGCAGAGAATGACCCTGGGCAGAGGGCTGTCAGAAAAAACTCTTGGGCTTAACTTTCAGGATTTCTTTGGTGATGACAACAACCCGAATGGATTTAAAATGTTCAGTTCATCAGAATTCCAAAAGCAGGATTTAATCTTCAAGGATTCCACAGTTGAAATTGTGCCAGTGGGAGAGAGAAGAACATTCGAGTCCTGGCTGGGGCAGCCGTTCCTGGACTCTTTAGAAGGCCTGGAATCCTCCCAATGTTCAAGAGCTGGTGAGACCTTTGTGCTGTGGGACAACCCCCCCCCCCCCGCTCCATTTCCCATTCACAAGGAAAAAGAAATTCTTTAAGTAACAACTGCTAGGAAGACCCTTAAGTGTCTGGCCCGTTCCATTTATGGAAAGCCAGACTAGAGACGAAAAATGACCCACGCCTCCCTGAATGATTCAGGCCAGTCTCTTATTTCTTTCAGCTTTTAAGGACTGAATGTGTGGGGTATATGTGAGTTATACACATAGGTAGTAAATAGTAGGGCTTACGTTTCACACGCAGCCAGTATTCCGTTCTGTTGCAACCATCTGCAATTAACAGATGCAGCAGAAGCAAAGCCATGTACATGCCCAACTGCTTTCAATGTGGAAACCCACTTGGTCAAATCAGAATCAGCCATCCCGGGGTGAACTTCATAAATTCAGTCCACAAGTTCAGTCTAGATTGCTGAGTCACTCAGGCTGACTCCATAAATTCAGTCTAGATTGCTAATAATATTTGTATGTTTTTATTATTGTTACACTCCAGCATCCAAGCCTCTGAATGCGATTTTCCTCCTGATGACAATTCTGACTCTTGCAACAATTTCCACTTTGTGAACCACAGCTCAAGGGCAAAAGTACAAAACACAACCACAAGACTTAAAAATCTCTAGGCAATCCTCATGGAATCAATCAACGATTGTGGAATATTTAATTTTCCTCCCTGACTAGCCTAAATACTGTGGCATTCTAATTGATAAGCCAGCTTTTTAACCATGACGTATTGAGCAAATCATAGTGAGCTTTGCCCAAAATGCTGAGACATCATGGATGGATTTGGACATCATGTAAAATGAAGAGCACTAAAGCCAGATTATGTGGTAGCAGGTGTGAATCAGGGCCTGCTCTAAACTGCCTTTTCGTAACAACCGTCTCATTTGGGAGTCCGGGGGCTGCTCCTTTTCTTGGCTGTGCTAATCCGGAATTCATTACGGTATTCAATTCTCTTTGCTCTGGAACACAATAATTAATGTGCATGTTAAGTGAAAGGAGATTCTTGTTGTGGACTAGAAAGCATGGAGAGTACAAAGAACAGATACCAGTGGAGAAGAGCAGACAGACCAGCACGGATAATCTTCCTGCCATTACTGCTTTGGCAATACCTGTGGCTCCACCAAAGACAAAAAGGCTGGAAATGCTCCCCCTGCGGCCGTAGGATCCGACCTCCACAGATAAAACAGGCTAATTGCAGGACTGACTGTTCTCCACCGAGACACAGACTCTGTTTTTGATGTGGCCCGTTCAATAAAGTCTTACTTGCTCACAAGAACTCTAAAAGCCTCAGTGTGTTTTGTAGATGCGAGATAGAAATATTTTTAAATTAAAAAAATACTACTTTTAAATATAACAAAAGAAAAAGAATAACAACCAATAGGAAATTAAATAATATGGGAACTAAAAAAGGTAGGGTTAAAAAATAAACAGAAAAAAGAAAAGCTATGCATTTGTATCGTGGAGCTGAGTCAATTGGAGTCAGGCTGTATCCAAGTAGAATAAAATAAATACATAAATAAATCATTTTTTAATTAAATTAAACGATTGCATAAAATTGTATCAATTAGTTTTCCACCTCACTGGTAGAAGCTCAATTCGTGAATAGAAAGAGTATGCATGTCTTTCATTCTGGCTATTAAATTGCATGTACTACGGAAGTCTTTCCACCGGAATAAAACAATTTTCCTAACTCCCGACTGCACACGCTCCATTCTCCATTTGAGTTTCCAAATTTTCAGTTTAGCATCATATTCCACCTTTAAGCCCTCTTTTCTTTCTCAACACCTTTCAATGTTCCAAATTATGTCCCCTTCTGTTACGCTTCCAATGAAGGCTGAAATCTGCTTCGCTCCACATGCTCAGGAACACCCAAGCAGACTGAAAATGTGTGGAACTGGATCACTCTCATTATTTCAAACGACTTGAAAGTTTCCCTTGTCAATAGTAAATAAAAATTGACTCTCCAACAATAGTCATAATGTACCAGGTTGAGAAGCAATTAATACATCAAATCCAAGTAACAGAATAACAGAGGGGAATTGGAGGTCTTCTAGTCCAACCCTTCTGCTGAGGCAGGAATCCCTACTATTCCAGACAAGTGACTGTCCAGTCTCTTCTTTAAAATCTCCAGTGATGGAGCGCCCACAACTTCTGGAGGCAACTGGTTGATTGTTCTGTCAGAAAATTTCTCCTTAGTTCTAGGTTGCTTCTTTCCTTGGTTAGTTTCCATCCATTGCTGCTTGTCCTGCCCTCAGGTGCTTTGGGGTTGATTGTCCCTTAGATATTGGAATACTGCTGTCATTATGTGGCTCCCAGTCCTTCTTTTCAGTAGACTAGACAGACCCAATTCCTGAAACTGTTCTTTGTATGCTTTAGCTTCCAGTTCTCTAATCTTCTCTGCCCTTTCTAGTCTCAATCCCCATTAAGGTCCCCATTTATCTACTGGGCGGTCACCTGCTTTTGAACGGCTGAGTTGGCAGGAGCTGGAGCATGCGATGAGAGCCCACCCCATCCGGCAGCAGCAACCGGGTCTTGGACACAAGCCTGCCTGTCACCCTATCAGCATCCTAACCTCATGGATCACCATGCCCCTGCAGATTTAGCTTACCCAGCACAATCCACCCAATTTTAAACTACAATATTATAGGTGTCTGGTAAAAACCATGACAGTGGCACCACTGGTCAAGTAAGATCCACTGTATAATATGCATCAAGACTTGCAGAACATAATTTTATCTTGTGAATGATGAAATTCACAGATGCTGCTGTATGCCATTCATTGTTCTTGCTGATTCAGTGGACACATTTGCTTAACAGGCACATCTGGGCCAATTAATTATCTAGCACATGCTTAGGCACAATGGTGTCGGGATCTTTTTTTAATGGTTTAATATCTTCGTCAAATTCTGTCTATTTAGTCAGGTCCCACTTTATTATTAAAGTAACAATAATTAAAAACATCGTATGAACAGAGGCGATTAGACTTCCAATTCAGGCAATTTTCAGGCAAAATTTCACGGGCCTCCTGGGTGCCTAATTCCTCCCAGCCCTTTAGGGCTTCCTTTCTTCCGTTCTCCGGAGTATCTTGCTCGCTTTACGGTTCTATCCATCCATCAAACGTCGCTTCTCGCATCTCGTGGAAACGCTGCCGACTCCGATTAAAAAGCAAACCGGCTTCGCCGCCCCCCCCCCTTCCCCGGTTCCAATGCGGCGACGGCGTTTCTGCAGCGCTGAAAGTCCGCTCGAGAAGCTCGCGGGCGCTTTTTGGATCCAGATCCGCTTCGGGCTCAGGATCGCGTCCCCATCCGGAGAAAAGGGAAGGACGAACCCGCTGCCCCCGGTGCTGCAGAGAGCCGCCCGATCTCCCTAGCAGCCCTCCGCCGCAGGGGGACGCCGGGGGTCCGCACCGGGGAGGGGCGCGACCCCCTCCGCAACGGTCTCCCACGCGGAGGGGGGGCTCCTTCCTTCGCCGCCGCCCGCGGGTGGGAGGGAGGAGAGGCTCAGCTTGGCCCGCGGGGAGGGGGGGGGAGTCCGTCCCCCGGTCTCCGCCGGGAGGGTCCCGCGGGGGGGGGCACCAGGGGGGCCGCGCGCCAACCGATCAGGCTCCAGAATCCGGCAGCCCCGCCTCTCCAGTTTCTACAGAAAGCGGGGGTGGGGGCTCACGGGCTCCGCCCCTTCTTCGACCCGGGGGCGCGAGGGGCCCAGCCGGCGTCCTTGGCGCGCGCCGCTTCCTCCTTCAGCTCGCGCAGGAAGGTTTCGCGCAGACGCAGTCCGCGCGTGAGGGCCGCAGCCGTGAGGCGCGCCGCCGCCCGGATGGGCCGCGCCTCGGCCAGCCGGTCCAGGAACCGAGGGTCGTTCAGCAGGGCGAAGAGCAGCCGGCGCAGCACCATCGTCGCCCGCGAGCTTTTTTTGCTTACGGCGTCCCGCCAGCAGGCCGTGCGCGCTGCTGTGTCCCCAGGCTGCGGGGCTGGCGTGGGCGGAGTAGCAGAAGCAAAGACCGTCCCGCCCAGTTCTCTAAGGGTGACCTTCCCAGTATGGCCGACTTCCTGTCTCCGTAAGGCAGCGGCAGAGCACCGGTGGTGGTGATGACGCCCCCAGCGGTTGGGAGGCCGGATCATTTTGCACTCTTCGATTTCGGCTTTGGGAAAACGAGGGGCCCGAATGAGGAACATAGAGATAAAGTTCATTTGTGTCAATTCCAGAGATGCTTTTTTCAGGAGGCAACTGGACTCTCTTGTTTTTCTGTGAAGACGTTTCGCTTCTCATCCAAGAAGCTTCTTCAGCTCTGACCAGATGGTGTGGAAATGGAAGGATTTATACTCCTTGCAGACAGCTGGTCATTTGCATCCTTTTGGAGAGTCCTTGAGGCCACTGGAGGTTTGTGTCCTCAGGGTCACCTGAGTGATGCAAATGGGTGTGGAGCCTTCTTGGAAAGAGGAGTCAAAGAGGCCATCTAGGTCAAAATTGAACAGTCCTCTCTCAACAAGAGGGTGTTATGTGCTCCTGGCTACTTTCCTTCGTAACCAGAGGCAAGCTTGCCTGACCAATAACCAACCAAGACACAGTGAAGGCCTTTTGTTTTGTTTATTGCAATAAGCGGAAGAGAAGCTTTCAAAGCTTGGTTCTCTTCAAAGTTTTAATCCAAAATATTCCCTTCTTTTATACATCCCTGTCCCCGGCCGCTACATCCCTCCTCTTTCCCCATTGGCTGAGGTAGTATGAGGTTACACTCTTTCCGTCCGCTTATACACATTTCCTGATAACATATTAAATCATATTCACATATACAATAATAATAAGAAAAATTAAATTAGACATTTAAATGGTTATTTTAAACTCTATATGTCCCCCTTTTTAGAACAATAGGTTCTTTTCCTGTTTTTCAATTCAGTGTGCCTTTCCTGGCTAGCCATTTCCTCTTACTGCTAATTTTTTTATAGCTTTTCTTCTTCCTTTCCCACTCTTAAGACCCAGCTATTTTTGCCATGTGTTTATCTTATTTTCTTTATGTTATCTTTTCCTGACTCCCACCAATTGTACTTATTTTTCTATTCAATTAGTTTCCATTGTATTGTAGGTTTAACTAACTCTGAAGATTTATCATATTGATGCATATTTATCAAGGGGAAGGGATACAACACCATCTCTCTCCATTCTACAACACAGTCCTTTCAACAGCTCCAAGAAAGCTCCATACCCATTTGCACCACTCAGGTGATATATATCAGATATACCAGCAACAATGGGCCCAAATTTGGATACGCTGGTGATTTGGCCATAGAAAGTGCAAGGAAAACAGACGGAGGTGGCAAATATTTTACTGTGGTTTTAATCTAGGTGAAATGTTAATACAGGTAGTCCTTGACTTACAATAGGTTGTTTAGTGACCATTTAAAGTTACAATGGCAGTGAAAAATATGACTTCCTCATGATCATGTGATCAAAATTCAGATCGCTTGGCAACTGGTTCATATTTATGACCGTGTCCCTCCTGAAAAAGCACCTTTAGTTCAACAACTTGATTTTTCCCTGCCACCTTTGTCCAAAGCGAGACAGGATTTCTCTCCAGATCGTTGGAAACAGTCTGCCCACCGCCCAGGTATGCAAGAAGGAAAAGTGGGTCTCTCAGGCAGCATGAGACTTGAGTCTTTGCAGAGTCTGGCTTGCAATTTTGCTAACTTCCCCCTTTCACAGCCGCATTCACTGATGTAGTAGCCCTGTGGGCCAGGCAGAAGGGCAGGACCAGTGCTATAAAGGCCGGCTGGCTGAGAGCTTCAGCCTCTTGGACAAAGCAGTGGATAAAGGAGGTTCTGCTCCCTGGGTTTCCTGGCTAGAGCCCCCACCGGATGGGTGACCTGCACTGCTGTGGCTGTTAAGAAGGAACTCAGGAAAACAGATGTTGTCCTTGGGGATTTTTTTTTTCTTTTTTGCCAGTTTCAGTGAGGTTAAGGCTTTTCCTTTTAAAGAGACCGGGATGGAAATTGAGTAAGTTTGGGAGCCAACAAAGCCGCAAGAGGCAGCGGGAAACACGGTGGGAGGTTGCGATTCGCCACCACTCTAAATATGGGGAATAGCAGGAGGGACCTTTCGAAGGGCCTTCCCACGAGCAGAGCTTGGCAGTGTACCGGAAAGGGTCCTTTCTGGCCTGCCTGCCAGGCCGTGCAGCAGAATCTTCGGGTGATGCTCGCAGGCCCCTCTTTCCAGGCTTTTATGGACAAGGTAAGAACGCATCTCTTTTGGTGAGCTTTTGATTTCTGAACAATCCTCTTGTGTAATTTTAAGACCAATTTTAATTGCATTAATGTTGTTTATAGATTACGGTGTTAGTGTTTTGTGAAGCACTTTGATGGTAGAAGAAACAAAAGCTGTCTAGATATAAAATAACTTAGAAACAAATGTACCAAATGTAAAATTAGAAATAACTATAAACATAGATTACATCTTAAACCTTAGCGTACTAAACCCTAGTGATAAACATAACTCTAAATCAAATTTTGAAAATCATTAATTGCTGTCCACACTTTTAAAATAAAAAACACAGAAGCGTAACCGTAAGCCATAAGCGTAAGCGTAACCGGCACCTGCTTGCAACAGCAGTACTTTTGTTTTTTAAATCATCAAGTGAAAATCGGAGCAACATTATGCCATTGAAATTAGTTAAAATTAAGCATCAGGATACGTTTCAGGTCGAAGCTCAGTCAAAGAGATGCGTGATTACCCTGTTCTTCAATCCTCTGAAAGTCGGGCAAAGAGCCGCTCTCCAGGGTCCTGTCGCACAGTCCGGTTAGCTGTGCAGAGAAGGCCCTTTCCTACGGGCCTGATGCTTTACTTTCTGGGCGGGGGGGGGGGGGGGAGAAGTCAGAAAGGACTTCCAGGGCCATCTTAGCATCTTAGCAGCAGAATCCAAAACAGAAAGGAGGAGACGAGACAGGTAAGCTTGGCAGCAAGCAGGCGGCAGATGAAACCTAGGGTGGTTCCAATAGTATTTTGGGTCCTATTGAGTCAGCACTGTTTTTCTGAGCATAGGGCAACTTCAGTAGATGTTTTGCATTTGTCTTTATCCCTCTTTTGGGGCAAGAAGCAGTCTATGTAACACATGTTTGCCCCACTTTCTAGAACTAGGCCACTCGATGGTCACTACGAAGACCTCTCATCAGCCTGCCCTTTGGAAAGAGAAATGCCAAGGGGGGTTAGGGTTAGGGTTAGGGTTAGGGTTAGGGTTAGGGTTAGGGTTAGGGTTAGGGTTAGGGTTAGGGTTAGGGTTAGGGTTAGGGTTAGGGTTAGGGTTGGGGTAGGGTTAGGGTTAGGGTT